>APFE030986889.1:73538-118788 GCA_000404065.3 Pinus taeda
TCGAATAGATCTTTCTAATGAGCTATTATACGCGTCAAACGGAGATCATATGCTAAAGTTACAACCCCGGGAAGTTGTTGTACCAACTTACCCCCAAACGGGGCCCACAGTTTGGCGTTTCATCTCCTAGGGTTAGGTTTTGGAATGTTAAGGGTTTTTCATTGTTTCTCAACAATAAATAGGCCTTCGAGCCTCATTGTAACACAGTTCAGAGGCATTTAGCCATCACATCTCTTCTCAGAGATAAGCTACCATCGCCCTAGCTAGTTTATTTCCATTTCTGATTGTAAGCATATTTTAGTATTTTCCATTAATGAAATGAAGTATTATTTCCGTTGCATATTTGTGTATTTGGTTATCTCTGTAATTTGTTGCGTTCCTGTTTAAATCCGGATCATAAACCTAGGAAAAATCAACATTTGGTGGGAGGTTTCTAAAATGGCTTTCGCATGTAACCTCTAGCTGCTAAATATGGATCCCTAAAATCTAGGGATGCTTTTTTTTTCCTTTTTTCTTTTTTGGGAAAAGCAACTCATGCATGCAAATCACTATTACTCAATCCAAGAGGAAACTGGTCAACCTAGGAGCACATGCAACAACCTGCAAGCTTGGGAATGACTTTTGCACAGTTTCTGGGCTGAGCAGGTTTGGTTGTCCCTGAGCAATTGTGCAATTTCTGGACTGAAGCCTTGGATGTCAATTAGAATTGTGCAATTTTATAGAGGAAGCCCAGTGTTGGGCTGCATTGAACAGTTTCCAGAGGGAAGGTTGTCTCGTTGTTCTGTGCATTTCTGGAGAGCAACATTCAACCCAAATGGATTGCGCAATTTCCAGAGGGAAGGTTGGTTCCCCTCCAGAATTGCACAATTTTCCAGGTGAACATAACAACCAAAAACTAAACAAGTTCCAAAATGTCAGCCTATAGGTGAGAGGCAAACAAGTTGACAAGCACAGGTTGGTAAGCCATTGAAACTAAACTAAAGCATATGTACTTGGACAATGCAAGACATGCTGCTAAGGATGGTTGGTAGGGAGGCTCCCAAATGAAGCTAAGGCAAAATTTTGGAGGGTGGTTGTAGCTGCTACAATAAATCGATAAGCATCATTTACAGAATGAGGTCCATTACTCTCCTCTTGTAATCTTGGATAGACCTTTAGACACATTCTCGATGCATAGCTAACCTAGTGATGGCACCCATAGGACCCTAGGAGGAAATTGTTAACCAATTGATATTAGATGTCGAAGTTAGCATACTCATCCATAGTGCTTGAGATTGAGAATCTATATTTAGGGCTTAATGATAATGTTTCTCTCCCGAAAAAAAAAGTCAAGGGATAATGGATGTTTTTTCCATACCATAACTATGGTCATGCACAACATTTGAAACATCTTAAAAGAACCCATATCCAACTTCGATAGGAAATTCTCCCTAACAAGGGCTCATCTCATTGTGTCTATGGTTTGTTCAAGGTGTTTGAGCTTAAGAAAGTTTAATTAGGGCTAAGGCCCTTGTTTACCCGCTTAACCTTGTGGCACCATCAAGACCCATTTCTATTATACAATCCCACCTATGAAACTCATATCCCATTTGAAGGCCTACAAATAACCCTTAAAAAGGACTCATGTGTTAGTGCAAGTACCCATTTAAGGTTCTTGAGCTTGAGAAGATTCAACTAGATATTGACACACTTTTTTTCCTTGGTCAACCATGTTTAAGGCCCTACAACCCAAATTCAATGTGAAAAAGCTCATAATGGCAACCATATCCAACCTTCATGCCAAAGAAACCCTAGAGAGGGTATGTGTTATGTTTTGTGGATGTTGTTAATGAAGATTGAGCCCAAGAAGTATATTTTAGGGCATAATGCCCAATTTTTTTCCTCCCCTAACCATAACACTAGAGCTCTATAAGACTTTCATTTAGTTCTTAAGCCCCTTATTTGCCCCCTCAACCATGCTTAGACCTTGAATATAATTTCTAGAGCATGAAACTTACTCATGGCATCCATAGATATACCATACATGGGTCTTATCTGGGTATTTGAGGATCCATTCAATTTTATAGTTGTAAAATGTTCTGGGTAGCAAGTATTGTTCATGGTAACTAAGTTGGATAAGAATCATTTAGAGCATAAGTTTCATTACTCTCCTCCTATGACCTTGGCTAAACATCAAGAAGCATTCTTGGAGCACAAATAACATAATGATGGTGCCCATAACACCCTTGGAGGAAATTGGTAACTAATAGAGGTTAGATGTGGAGCTTTAAGGAGATGTCCATGGTGCTAGAGCCTAAGAAGTAAGGTGTAGGGTGGGAGGCTCTAATCTCCCTTCATTAACGCTATGGTCATCGACTCAAAACTTATCCATGATGCCAAAGACACAATAGGTATGCCCATATTGAAGTCAAATGTCAAAGAATCCCTAGACAAAGCTCACACCATGGTTTCTAGGTGTTTTTCATAGTATTTAACTTGAACAAGTTCAATAGGGATTAAGGTTGTTGTGTCCCCCATAACTATGTTTATGCATTGACATACATTTCCAATCCACAACACCTACTTATGGTGCTTGTATCCCACTTGATAGCCAAAGGCCTACCACAAAGTTCCTACATGTTAGCTCGAGTACTTATTCAAGGATCTTGATCTAAAAAAGATTAAATAATATCATAAGACACTTGTTTTTTTATCTTTTATGATAGTCAATGATTTACAAATCGTCCACATTGTTTGAGGACATGTCTACGGAGCTTGAGCCCAGTAAGTTATGCTTACAATTGATAATGTTGTTTTTCTCCTTAACCAATGTGATGGGCATGAGTATTTTGTTTCCCTTGAGCATGTTTATTCATCTAGATGCATTTGAACTCCAAGCCCTCGTTTATCCCCTTCAGTGTATTCAAATGTCTACAACCATTTCTAGTTTAAGCCTTTTTTTACCCCCATTAACCATGTTTAGGCATCCTAGAACTTGTTTGCCTGCTTAACCATGTTAAGACTTAATTTGAAACATTTTTTATTGGCATCCCTGGCTAACTAATTTTATAATGGTTTATTTCATTTGTTTATACACATAAGAATGCACCCACATTCTTAACGTGAGTACGCTTAGAAATGCAAGTGAATTTTTAATGTACACACATTGTTTTAAACTTAAAAAATGATGCGGTGATTATTCTCGAAATGACAATGGTTAGCATGGAGCTTCAATGGAGAAACAACTATTACCTGAAATCAGTCAATTGTATGAACCTGAACATTCTCAGCACCCTGACATAATAAAGAAATTAACATACTCTTCATCCTTCATTCTTCATCTCATCTTCCTAAATAAACTGCAATCCAAACCATTACCAGACCGACTCTTATAGATATGGAAACAGACCAAAAGCAAATCAGAGCTCCGAAGCTTTTCAATTACCTGTTTCACATCAAAGTTCATATCAAATCATTGACCGTATTTCACCTACTGATCACATGTGGAGGAAAACGCTTTCATGTCAGAAGATTTGAGTGTTTGCTTTTCGATTTTTAAGTTATTTTATTATTTATAGATTTACATTTTTCAAATTACCAACTATTAGATCGATATTAAAATTTGAAATGTGTTTTCAACTTTTTAATGTTATTTTTAATTCAAATATATTGTAGGATAAAATGTTAATATATAAAGTAGGTAAGTAAAACTGTTTGTTAATAAAAATCACAAGTAAATGTAAAAAAAGGTTAATATATAAATAGGTAAGTAAAGCTATTTGTTAATAAAAATCACAAATAAATGTAAAAAAAGGTTGATGAAGTTTGTATATATTTAGAGGGATAAAAGAAAAGATGAAGTTAGATTGTAACTAGTAGCATAAAGTATTAATCATAATTATGAATTTAATTTAATTTAATTATTAATTTTATTTTATATTTTGTATAAAGATAGAAGAAATGTAATTTTTCAAAACATTATTATAAAATTTAATTTAAAATTTTGTTTAATCTTTAGATAAAATATAAAATGCACTTTTTAAAATTTGTTTTGGTTTTTTGGAAAGGTATTAAATAATGATGAAAACTTATGCAATATTGTGTACAATTAGTGAAATGTCTGACATTCAGGGGAAAACGTGAGGCATCTATAAATAGAGGAGAGGAGATGATCATTAGAAACAATAATTTAAAATATTATAATAAAAGATGGTTTTTTTTAATACTAATATGATTTTTTGAAAGGTTGTAGAGAATAATTTATAATCCTTAATATATATGGATTGTATTATCTTTATTTTAAGGTAAATTAAATTGAAGATTATTTTATCTTATCATAATACAATTTATTTAAAGATTTAACTATTATTTTAATATGATGATTAGATTGAGGAGTGGTTGGTTTTTAAGTATTTTTAATTTTAAAACTTGTTTTTGCTTAGGAATGTAGTTAAAAGGCAACCTTTTAGTTTTATTACATTGCACTCTTTTTTATCTATATATTATGAAGAAATTTAAGGTGGTGTTAACCTTTGAGGTTTTAAGTTGATATCAAATATGTTTATTTTATTTATTTAAAAATATTGATCAAAAAATTTAATGGTTTACAATTTTCTACTTTAGATATGTTATCTAAATAAAAAAGTTTAATTCTACAATAAAAGTTTTTATACTATTTACAATTTTTTATAAAAACAAATCGGGATCAATTCTCAAATTTGTTTCATATATATTTAAATATATATTTTTTAAATATATTAACAATTTTGTGTAATTATATAACAACAAATATGGAACAAAATCAACTAGATTTCATCTAGATATCCAAATATGTGTTAGCATTTTCAATATTTGTTTAATGTAATGCTTTATTCAACTGCGACAACTTAGTAAAATGAAAAGCTTGTCATCTTGTAACAACTTTCTAGGAGAAGCTATTGCACTCCTATATAGTTGCATTTAAAAACAAATGTTGCATAGAAATTTATCCCATTCCATGTAGATTTATAAAAATATGATAACATTATCAGTTATTATGTTGTAAGCCATTCCCTTTGAGAAGAATTTCTCTCTTGCACAGCTGTCATCCCTTTACGCCATTGGATTATATGTTAGGTGATTGTTGGATGTTCAATTGGGGAGGAAGAAGAATAAAATAATTTCAAGGATGGTGACCTTCTAGATAAGAAGAAGAACCATTAAGTGGGTATGTTCTTGTTGTTGGAATGGGTTACCTTCGTTGTGCTAGTGGGAATGTTCATTTCGAGCTTAACAATGGGTCGCCTGGAGCATTACATGGTCCTACGGTTGGAGATTTGGAAATGGAGTTTGATGGTATTGGTTGTCTTTTGTGGGAGATTGGTTTTAGGTTGGTTTATTAGTATTATTGTATTCATGGTCGAAAGAAATGTCATTCTTAGGAAGAGGGTTCTTTACTTTGCCTATGGACTCAGAAAGAGTGTGCAAAATTGTATTTGGATCGCTTTTCTTATTTTGGCATGGTGTCTAATATTTGATCCCTAGGTTGAGCACTCCACCAAGAGCCATAAAGTTCTGGACTATGTGACTAGGCTATTGGTTTCCTTCTTTGTGGTTGCATTCATATGGTTGTTTAAGATTTCGTTGGTGAAGGATTCACTACTTTCTTTGACAAAAAGTAGAAGTCCATATTTCATCAATATGTGTTAGGGATGCTCTTAGGGCCTCATGTGATGGAGATTTAGTAGAGCCCAAGGGATGAAAGGAAGCTCCCCAAGTCCAATAATGATGACAAGATGCCTCTAAAGGAATTCAAGTGAGCTTTAGGAGTGTTGGGGATAAGGAAGAACCAACTATAGAATGCCACAACAAAGAGCATTTTAAAAAATATTGCTAAGGCAAGGGCCAAGTTAGGATATACATCATAGCTTTTTTTTACGTTGCATGATCTCTTTGGTGCTTTTTTGTTGAGTACTAAAAATATTGGTTTCTTTCTAATGAGATTCCATATTTTATAGGTATACAGAGGAAGAAGACCTTCTAAGATTCTTGAAAAAGAGTGAGGTGGAATCAATATTTCCCCAATTTAAAGGAGCAATTGAGACTGAAAAGATCAACGAATATACTCTAAATAATTGGGTGGTATGCATTTTAACTTGATCCTTAGTTCCTATACTTTCTCTAATGTAATTTATGCTTCCAGGAATTTGATTCTCTTAGCGTTGCAAAATGACTCTAGCATTATCCTTCTCTAGAGGTTCTTGAACTGAAAAAGGTAGATTAAAGATATAAATTAGTTTGTTGTTTTACATTTAGAATTCTGGGATTGTTACCATATCAATATGTTTTAGACCTCTCACAATTGGAATTACATTTCAGGTGAATGTTTTCTAGAAAGGAAATTGTTGGCTCATTCTTTGAATGACACCAAAACTACTGTAAAATACCTACACTAAATTACCAATTCCATTGTCATTGTAGTCATTATATTGTAATTTTACTTGTTCTAGGTATTGCCACATCCCATGTCACTTTGATGGTATCATCTCAGCTGGTATTAGCAGGCTTCATATTCGTGAATACCCACAAAACAATCTTTGAAGAAATTGTGTTTGTGTTTTTTATGCATCCCTTTGATGTTGGTGAGTGATGCATTTTTGATGGTATTTAGGTAAGGGAAGAAGGCTAAGAGTAGCCAACATTTTCATTGTTTATTTTTCCACAATAATTTCTTCTTTATGGCCATGCTGCAGAGGAACTCATCTTGCCCAATTTGGCTTCTTCTATTGAGTACTTTTCTTTGTTGCAGATGATAGTAGAATAAGTGAAAATTCTCACAACAGTTTTCTTGCAACATGATAATGAGAAAATATCCAAACTCAATACTAGCTAAAAAACCCATTAGAATTCTTTATTGAAGTATAAAGATGGGTGATTTTGTGGAGTTCACTATGGATGCTTCCACCTCAATTGAAAATATTGGTGAACTCAAACAGAGGATACCAAAGTAATTAATTTTATCCTTCATTTCTTTGGCTTATGATTGTTGGTACTCTAGGTTCGCATATCCAACTAATTTGATTTAGTGAAATATATCAAATGGTTGACTTGTTTTGTTTACCATAGTTCCCTCTAAATGTTCATGACAATATGAAGTTAATGGTCTATTCAATAAATCCAAATATTGGAACCAGATTGAAATGTATAACTTTCATTGTTTGGACTTACAAATTTTATCTTTTAGTAATATAATTATTTTTATCTGTTCTCCTCCGCAGATATCTCGAATTCAAGCCACAACATTAGCATCCAAAGCATAGCATGGCGGTGCTATATATACAAAACCTAAGTAAATTGAAAATGGCCTTATATACCCAACACACCATAAACCATCAAAACATGGGTGAGAAATCAAATCGAAGATCTGAGATTGTATTAAGAATGAAGAAATTTTTTGAGGAACTTGACATTTAGTACCATTGGTTGCCACATGAAATTCATATCAATTTTGTTGGCTTAGCCACAAATCAAATTCCACTGCAATGTTGACATCTGAAAATTTGAGAAGCTAATCACTACATCCCTATTTTGGGTTTTTATGCTCTACCATTCATATTTATCCCCTATATTGCAATTATAGGACATACCATTTATTTCATGGAGTTAGTTAATGGTAGTTCCCAAGAATATCTAAATATCTGTGAGTAATAATGTTACCTGTGTGTGAAAATGAAAATTTAAGTGGATTACGATTTCTTTGGATTCCAATACCTAATCAATTTCGGCATGTGCCTTGCTTGTTGATCCACTTAGAACTATATTAGATTTCTCTTCCTTTGGAAGATTGATTACTAATGTTTTTCAAAGTGTATGTGAAGTCCAATTATGCCTCAATTCTATCATTTTTCATCGTTTTCTGAGATGAGATTTGATGTATGTAAAATGGAACTGTTAAATGAGTTCAATGTGAATTTTTTTCCCTTGAAAGGAATGTATCATTGTTTTATCGTAAAAAAATGTTTAAACTAGAATGGGCCTGAGTCCAATTTTTAAGTTAAAATGTATAGTCTAACGCTTCTATGTTTTAAGTTTTTGGAAATATGTTATGGTTTATTTTGTCCAAAATTTGGCAATATTTTTAGGGCATTGAATCCATTTATTCATTAAAAACACATTTTGAAAAATGAAAAATCATAATCTTACCCAAAATTGTATCATTGGATTTGAGGAAAAAACAAAAAGTAGAGTTAATCAAAGCATAAATTATAGTAGTAGAAAATAGATAAGTCAAGAATTAAAACATCATCGTGATACTGAGATAATAAATTAACTGCAAGCAATAGCTACAAAAAAGAGCATTTTCAAAAATGTTGCTAAGCCGAGGGCCAAGTTAGTATATACATCATATTTTTTCTTCATCTTGCATGATCTATTTGGTGTTTTTCTATTGAGTACTAAGAATAATGGTTTCTTTCTAATGGGATTCCATATTTTACAGGTACATATAGGAAGAAGACCTTCTAAGGTTCTTGAAAAAGGGTAAAGTGGAATCAATATTTCCCTAATTTGGAGCAATTGACCCTGGCAACATCAACAAATTTTCTCTCAAGAATTTAGTGGTATGCATTTTTAACTCTAATCCTTAGTTCTTATACTTTTCTCCATTGTAATGCATGCTTCCATGAATTTGATGCTCTCAACATTGCCAAATGACTATGGTATTATCCTTCTCTAGAGTTTCTTGAATTGAAAAAACCATATTAAAGATATAAATTAGTCTGTTTTTTTAGTCAGAATTGGTTCTTTGACTTTTCCTTGGTGAGTGTACCAATGGATGGGATCACATGTGTGCGCACAATGACATCCATGCTCCTAAAAACCCGTGCATATGAAGCCTGCAAACTAGTGATGAATTGCTATTGTTCCTTATAGTTCCGGATCTAACTCTAGATGCGTACCTTCAACTCTACCGCTTTTGGCTTCATCATCTTTGGCAAGTGCAATGGGGCTCCTTTTTATCTCGTTGTCCATGTTTGCATGTGATCGACAACAGTGTCCATATTTGAAAAGATGCGTGCTCTCCTAGCACATCGCTGCTACCAACCGTTGAGATGGACAACTGACTTATGCACGGTGACAAGTCTGGAGTACAACTTCTGCATGGCTATCTCAAGAGACGATACCTCATCTAGTATCGCTTTCCTCAACTCTACTCTGGTGGATGCTATAACCTGTTCTCTCCCTTCTTGTTCGCTTATAAATCCTTAGCCATGTGCTCCTTCTAATCTATCAAGAATCTAACACTCGAGCTAGTGGATTTGGTATACGCTTTGGTAGCATCGGTCAATGTGGCTGGATGCTTGCACACATCAGACATGATCACTCATTCTTCAAATGACACAGGACATATATGGACATCTGGAGTAGGCACTCTACGCGACTACAAAACTCTGTGTTGTGACTCGTCGAAAGATATGTTGTGTATCTCCAATTCCAAATTGTCTTCAAGGATTTTTGTGTCTCCTTGATCGCTTAGGACTTGCTCTTCTTTCGGATCTGGTGATGCCTATGTAGTGACCTCTTTATTCTGAGGCATGAGGTCAATATATTGATATGACTCTAGCTGAACCAAGTCTTGCTCATGCGACGACTCACCCTGTCTTCTTTGTGCCAGCATCTCAGATGATTCAACAAACTGTATGGGTGTAGTTTCATCAATCTATGCATGTTGTGCCTACTGTTGTTCCTGTTCCTATTGCGCAGCTCTTGTTCTTCCCTATGTTGTTGCTTCAACTCTTGCAACTCCTTTTCTATTTCCTCCATCTTCTGTTCCTCCCTTTGCCTTTACGCGATCCTCTTGTCACGTTGTTGCTTCTTAGCCTCAATCTCAAAGCTTCTTTCAACACAAGTGGATATGATTTGAACTTTCATCTTTTCTCTACCTCTGTGCTCTCAACAACCTTCCTCTTTCCTTTGTCGCACGTGGGTCTGCTACCCTCTGTTGCTGCTCATGATGTTACTCTCTGAGATGCTGCTACCTTCTGCGTTGCAAATCACTCTACAACTATGCTGACCGGTTCATTGAGCCTTCAAAAGTGATAGCAGTATCTCCTTCGGTCTTCCTCAAGCCAATGACACGCCCCATGGATCTAAGGATGTTTCACACTCGAATAGTGGTCCTTCACTAAGCAATGCAGGTCATACGGATTAAAACTTCTGGTGCTGAAGGTGAATCTCTTGAATTCCTGTGTCTCGGCTTGAACATGCTTGAGATTCCAGATCTCATACAACCTGATCCTCAAAGGAAGAGCAGGCCAAGGTTCCTTCTTCTTACTATGTAGTCTAGCTGATATCCTTATCGATATGTGATATGACACTTCTTGCATGACGATCTTATCCATGGTAAACTTCAGTAAAACATGTGAAGCCTTCTCCGCATTTTACATCCATATGAAGGTGCCAAGGGATGAGACATACCAATCAACTATGTCAATCAGTGCCTCCATCGCTGCCTGCGACATGTAAGGTGGATCCTGCTCAAATATCATCCTATACACTAGGGTGATGAAGTGGTTTGATAACTATATGATAACTCCAAGGAAGTTGCATTCGGAGAAAAACTTGCAATAAGTGTCCATAGAGGTTTCTAAAGGTATCCATGCCCAACCCAAGACTGGGAACAACTGACGGGCACAGATTGCATCCAGTATGTAAGCATAGATGTATATCTTCGCTTGCTAACCTTTGGGCAAATGTCAAGCTTTTTCTACCTGTTCCTTCAACCTGAGAGCCAATATGTTGGACTAGTCACAAGGTCATCCTTCGCTCGCTAGTTACCAACACAATCACCCAACTCTATAGGAAGGTCTCTATGCTCTCTTGGTCATATAAGTGGCATGAAAAGATGATCAAGAGCTGATATCCCTTCCATAATATCTTTGTCTTATAAACCTGGTTGGGTGTTGTCCTAAACTTGGATGACTCTTTCACCCAACTCTTCAAGATGTCTCTTGAGTTTGCACTGCTACTGGGTCTCGTGAAGGGTGTATCCATCAATATCACCGACTATGGCAAGTGATACATCTCCTAAAAGTCCTTCAGAGGTAGCAAGTTGTGTTCCACTAACACTACTCAACACCATGTCTGTATATTATTATGCGACACAATCCAGTGGATCATGTCTGTGCATGGAAACGCGGGATGCCTTCTTGTAATCCGGTACAAGCCAGACTTGTGTATTTTGACATAGACTCTGTGGCCTTCCTAATTTTCCTCAAATGTGCCTGAGAAGGTGTCATTGATGTCCTACCATTTCATCTTGATACCCTTGTCTATGAACAACTTAGTGTCTTCATAGACAGTCAAGCTCATAGACACTTGCTCGACTGCATCTCTAGTTGCACTCTCAACGGTGTCCTTTGACCCTTCTCTCTTGGAAGCCATTATACTTATACTGCTGGGAGATGGATGAACACCTATGATACCTAAAGTCATAACAACACTCATGGAAAGAAATCTGTTAATTGAAAACCAAAAGCAACTAATTGAGGATTGACATGCAACACACCTAGGTGATTGACTGGGAAGATTGCGCAATTTTCACCGAGAGGCTGGGATATTGACTGCCAAAACTGCACAAGCAAGATTTCAGACTGTCTATGGGTTGACTGACTACTGAAATTGTGCAATGCATAGTCCACCTTGGCCTGCAATGCGCAGTTTCAGTCAACAATTACTGCAACCAACAAATTGCATTTGTGCAATTTTTGGGGCCAACAAGCCATTGCCTCTCAAAATTGCGTAGAGAAATCCTCGAGGCCAGTGCTTGGCCAATTTTGTGCAATTTCTAGGAGGAAGGCAGATCATTCACTTTCAGAAATATGCATTGCAAGCTAGGCAAGGCTAGGTCCAGGCTAAGGCAGCTAAGACCCGTTGATGGGAGACTGAAAACATGAAAAGGCTGAATGCATGGCGAAGATGAATGCAAAAAAGAGTGAATGATCATGCATGCAAACAATGAGTGCAAGATTTAGAAAACAGGAAAACAAGTAAGTGTCATAAATAATGAGTGCATAAGCGACTGCATAAACAATGTCATGCATACGACAACATTGAGATGCATTGAAAAACTTGAAACAACACTTTTACATGATAACATGCATTAAAAAAAAAATAGGTGTTTAACAAAACCAAGAAAACAACATTCACACAAGTCGAAATAAAAAAAAGTGACAGAAAAGCAGCAAAAAACATGAAAAGCAGATTTACCTAGAAAAAGCTGAGTTGAGTGTGTCGAATGCTCCTAGATGCGATGTGGTATGTCAGAGCTCCAATAGTGATGTGAGGAATGAGATTTGGAACGTCAAATAGATAAGTTTGATAAGGTCTAGGTTTCTGACATGCATGCCATAAACCTAGGAAAAAGCGACACTTGGCGGGAGGTTTCTAAAACGACTTTTGCATGTAACCTCCAACTACTAAAAATGGATCCCTAAAATCTTGGGGTGCTTTTTTCTTTTTTCCTTTTTCCTTTTTTAGGAAAAGCAGCTCATGCATGCAAATCATGATTGCTCAATCGAGGAGGGAACTGGTCAGCCTAGGAGCACGTGCAACTACCTGCAAGCTTGGGAATGACTTTTGCGCAGTTTCTGGGCTGAGCAAGTTTGGTTGTCCCTCAAGAATTGTGCAATTTTTGGACTGAAGCCCTGGATGTCAGTCAGAATTGTGCAATTTTATAGAGAAGGCCCAATGTTGGGAAACATTAAATAGTTTCCAGAGGGAAGTTTGTCTCGTTGTTCTGTGCATTTATGGAGAGAAGCATGCAGCCCAAATGGATTGCGCAGTTTCCAGAGGGAAGGTTGGTTCCCCTCTAGAATTGCACATTTTTCTAGGTGAACATAACAACCAAAAACTGACCAAGCTCCGCAATGTCAGCTTACGGGTGGGAGGCAAACAAGTTGACAAGCACAGGCTGGTAAGCCACTGAAACTCAATTGAAGAATATATACTTGGACAGTGCAAGACATGCTGCTAAGGATGGTTGGCAAGGAGGCTCCAAAACGAAGCTAAGACAAAATTATGGTGGGTGGTTGTAGCCGCTACAACAAATCGATAAGCATCATTTACAGAATGAGGTCCATTACTCTCCTCTTGTAACCTTGGATAGACCTCTAGACACATTCTCGATGCATAACTAACCTAGTGATGGCACCCATAGGACCATACGAGGAAATCATTAACCAATTGATATTAGTTGTGGAAGTTAGCATACTCGTACACAGTGCTTGAGATTGAGAATCTATATTTAGGGCTTAATGATAATGTTTCTCTCCCAAAAACAATGTCAAGGGATAATGGATGTTATTTCCATACCTTAACTATGGTCGAGGCCTTAAGAGACATACAAAACATTTGAAACATCTTAAGAGAACCCATATCCAACTTCGATAGAAAATTCTCCCTAAAAAGGGCTCATCTCATTGTGTCTATGGTTTGTTCATGGTGCTTGAGCTTAAGAAATTTTAATTAGGGCTAAGGCCCTTGTTTACCCCCTTAACCTTGTGGCACCATCAAGACCCATTTCTAGTGTACAAACCCACCCATGAAACTCATATCCCATTTGAAGGCCTACAAATAACCCTTAAAAAGGACTCATGTGTTAGTGCAAGTACTCACTTAAGGTTCTTGAGCTTGAGAAGATTCAACTAGATATTGACACACTTTTTTTCCTTGGTCAACCGTGTTTAAGGCCCTACAACCCACACTCAATGTGAAGAATCTCATAAAGGCATCCATATCCAAATTTGATGCCAAAGAAACCATAGAGAGGGTTTGCGTTATGTTTTTGTGGATGTTGTTAATGAAGATTGAGCCCAGGAAGTATATTTTAGGGCATAATGCCCAGTATTTTTCCTCCCCTAACCATAAAACTAGAGCTCTATAAGACTTTCATTTAGTTCTTAAGCCCCTTATTTTACCCCTAAACCATGTTCAGACTTTGAATATAATTTCTAGAGCATGAAACTTATGGCATCCATAGAGATACCATACATGGGTCTTATCTGGGTGTTTGAGGATCCATTCAATTTTATAGTTGTAAAATATTTTGGGTAGCAGGTAATGTTCATGGTAACTAAGTTGGATAAGAATCATTTAGAGTGTAAGTTTCATTAGTCTCCTCCTATGACCTTGGCTAAACATCAAGAAGCATTCTTGGAGCAAAAATAACATAATGATGGTGCCCATACCACCCTTGGAGGAAATTGGTAACTAATAGAGGTTATATGTGGATCTTTAAGGAGTTGTCCATGGTGCTTGAGCCTAAGAAGTAAGGTGTAGGGTGAGAGGCTCTAATATCCCTTCATTAACACTATGGTCACCAAATCAACACTTATCCATGATGCCAAAGACCCAATAAGGATGCCCATATTCAAGTCAAATGTTAAAGAATCCCTATATAAAGCTCACACCATGGTTTCCAGGTGTTGTCCATAGTGTTCAACTTGAACAAGTCAATAGGAATTAAGGTTGTTGTGTCCCCCATAACTATGTTTATGCATTGACATACATTTCCAATCCACAACACCTACTTATGGTGCTTGTATCCCACTCGATAGCCAAAGGCCTACCACAAAGTTCCTACATGTTAACTCGAGTACTTATTCAAGGCTGTTGATCTAAAAAAAAATCAATAATATCATAATGATAAAAAATGCAATGTTTGTATTGATAAAAAATGAAATCCACTGGTCGGATGTTCAAAAGAGAGTCTGAACAAGCAGAGTCTGACTCTGCATAACACTCTACATTGTTCATCAAAATTACACATTAAATAGAATACATGCTTTTAGGGAAGTTAGAACAACATCCTAAGAAATAGAAACTAATTCCTATCCTGAGGCTACGTGAACCATTTCTACCTATTCTAGGATATTCTCCAGTATCTTCAACACTCCCCCTAAATGGAGAATGGGTTCACATATATGCCTAACATTTCCCTGAACATCTGAAATTTTACTTTTCTAAGGGCTTAGTGAAAATGTCCGCAACATTATCACATGTATTACAATATTCTAGATGAATTTCTTTAGATTGCACTTTCTCCCTAACAAAATGAAACTGAGTATCAACATGTTTAGTGTTTTTATGAAACACCGGATTGTTGGCCAACTTGATTGAACTTTGATTGTCACATCTGATTGTTGTTGCGACTGCCTATTCTTCCCCAACATCCTAGAGAAGTCTCCGCAACCAAACCACCTCGCATGTTGCTGTACACATGGCTTGATACTCTGCGTTTGCTGAGGACAAGGAGATTGTGTTCTGTTTCTTGCTGCTCCAAGTGATCACCCCGGATCCAAGACTGAATGCATAACTTTTTATAGATCTGTGATCATCTACATTTCCTGCCCAATCTAAACCTACAAACCTTGCCAATCTAACATCAAAAGAGTTAGTGTAAATAATTCCATAATCTACAATACTTTGTAGATACCTTAAAACATTCTTCGCTGCATTCCAATGGCTTTCAAGTGGCTTAGACATAAATTGGCTTAACACATTGACTGCATAAGTCAAATCAGGTCTAGTGGTGGTTAGGTAGATCAGACTTCCAACCAGCTATCTATAAAGTGTTGCACCCGCCGCTTTTGAGCCATCCTCACACTGCAATTTGATATTCTCCTGCGATGGTATCAGTGCAGGCTTACACTGATCCATTCATAATTTTTCTAACAGGCCTTTGACATACTTTGCTTGAGACAGAAATGTTTGACCTGAATCTTTCCAGATCTAAAGACCTAAATAGTATCTGAGTTCACCGAGATGCTTCATCTCAAAAATTTGTGACATCTGCTACTTGATTTCATCGATTAGATATATAGCATCACCTGTAATTATCGAATCATCTACATAGAATGAAATCATCACTACGCACCCTTGTTCATCTTTCATGGTGTAAAGATGAGGGTCATTCTTACTTCTATTGTAGCCAACTTGTAGAAAAATGAATCTATTTTCTCATACCACGACCTGGGAGATTGTTTCAGTCCATAAAGTTCTTTCTTCAATCTACAGACTAAATGTTACTTTCCCTTCTGAACAAACCCTTCTGGTTGCTCTAAATAAACCTCTTCTTTCAGTTCTTCATTCAAAAATGCAGACTTTACATATAGTTGGTGCATCATCCAATGTTTCTTGGTAGCTAAGGCAATTAACATTCTGATGGTGTTCAATTTAGCTACAGGGGTGATGGTTTCTTCATAATCTATCCCTTCTTTTTGTGTGTTCCCCTTTGCAACCAATCTAGCTTTCATTTTTTCTATAGTTCCATCTGCATTAATTTTCGGTTTATATAACCATTTGTAATCTATGACCTGTTTTCCTCTAAGGAGTTCTACCAATTCCCAAGTGTTGTTTCTGATTATTGAATCATATTCCTGTTCCATGGCTATTTTCCATTCATTACTTTCATTTGCTTCTCTATAACTAGACGGTTCAACAACATTCATCAACTAGACGGTTCAACAACATTCATCATACTAGTTATAAATGCATTTTTCCTATATCTTGCAGGCATTTGATCTTTCCTACCTGATCTCCTGAGTGGTGGGGTGGTGGTTTCAAACCTTATTTCTTCCTGTTGCTTCTGCTGCTACTGTTGTTGTTGTTGTCATTGTTGCTGTTGTTATTCATCCTCTGCCTTTGTTTGCTACTGATCCTAATTGTTCTCTGCATCTTCTTCTTCAAAGTACGGAATGTTCCATCCATGGTAGTGCTCATCAATTTCTTCACTATCTTGCTCATGGAATTTGACATCTCTACTAACAAAGATCTTGTGAGTAGAGGGGTTAAATAATCTGTATGCTTTATGTGACGAACAATACTCTATAAAAGTGCATCTGATGGATTTTGAGTCTAATTTCTTTCTATCTTCCTTTGGTATGTGGGCAAATGTTTTACATCCAAATATTCTTAAGTGTTTTACTGCAGGTTTATATCCATATAAAGCTTCAAAAGGAGCTTTAAACTCAAGACTTATTGTGGGACTCCTATTTTTTAAATAAACCACAGTACTCACAACTTCAGCCCAAAAAACATTTGAAAGATTCTTACCTTTAAGCATTCTTCTAGCACATTCCACGAGTGTTCTATTTTTCCTTTCTGCTACTCCATTCTATTGTGGAGTATGAGGTACTGTAAACTACTGCAAAATTCTATGATCTTTATAATATCTTATCAGCTCATCTTTCCTGTATTCTCCCCCTTGATTAGAATGGAGAATTTTTATCTGTTTCCCTGTTTGTCTTTCAATCATATTTTTAAACTTCTTAAAATATTCAAATGTATGACTCTTCTTACTTAAGAAATACACCCAAGAAAACTTTGTACAGTCATCAATAAACAATAGAAAATACACTGCGGCTCCTAATGATTTTGTCTGCATGGGACCACAAATGTCTGTGTGCACTAATTCCAGTATATCTCTCTATTTCTTTACTACTCTAATAGGGAATTCTTTTCTATGCATTTTTCCTAAAGTACAAGCATCACAATTATTATGTACTTGCTTTAGCATAGGAAGATCTCTTACCATTTCTTTCCTCTGTAGTAACAAAAAATCATTGTAATTGATGTGGCCAAATCTCTGGTGCCAAAGCTCCTCTGTAGTCAGGCTCGCTGTTGTCAATGCTCAAACCGGTGCAGGTCTCACATCCAACATGTACAGTCCTCCTGTTTGGATTCCTGTAGCAATTGTCTTCCTTCCATCTAGCAGATCCTCAATGTAACAATTAGATTTTAGAAATTCAAATTTCAAATCTTGATCTGTAATCATTGATACAGAAATCAAGTTCTTTGTTGTGCTAGGCACATACATTACATTATAAATTTGTTTAATATTACCATCAAGTAGAATGACAGAAACTTTCCCACATCCTTTGATTTGATGACTTCTGTCATCGCCTAGGTAAATTTGTGCGCCTTCGTTGATCTCTTTAAAATCCTCCAGCCAGTGCTTGTTCCCTAACATGTGCGTTAACTCTCCTGAACCTACATACTAGATGTCTGCATCAACTTTTTCATCACGATCTACCATGAACAACCTCAAATTCTGCACCTGATCACTGTTCGCGAGATGACCTGCATGTCTCTTTGGCTTCTGCTGTTCTTCATGATACTTCTTTTTCCTACAATCCCTGGCAATATGACCTATTTTTCACAATAAAAACATTTTGTTTCAGAGTAGTTTTTATTCAGACGCATACCTTGGGTCAGATTTGTCCATTTATGTGAACTTGCTCCGTTTTGTTGTTGTGGATCTCCTTTCCCTTTGTAGAAGTTTTTCCTTGCCACCAATGCAATATCGACACTCTGGGGATTCAAAGTCAATCTCCTCTCTTCTTCCTGCATCAGTATACCTGTCAGCACTTCAAAATGCAAGATCTTCTCTCTGACATTTATCCCAGTGATGAACATCTAATAATCATTAGTGACACCATTCATTGTAATGGTTACAAGATATTTATCGTCCATATATGACTAATATCTGATAATTTGGTTTTCATATCATTGATCCTTGCTATGAATGAAACAATCGTTTCATTCTCCTCCATTTTCATGGACAAAATCTTACTCTTGAGGAACAAAAGACGATTTGAATTTATGATCTCGTACAATTCCTTCAAAATTCCCCAGATCTCGTTAGCTAACTTACCTTCTCTGATGTGCGGTATAATGCAGTCTTTCACTAACATCTTTAACATTGTCCTTGCTCTACTTTCTCATTTCTCCAATCTGGGATCGATGTTGATCTAGCCACGGGCTTCGGCTCATCCCCATTCACAATCGTCCAAGCACTCTGCACTTCTAGCAGAGTCTGCATCTTGAACTTCCAATTTGCATAATTGAAACCATCGAGCTTGTTATGTTCATTCATGCATGCTTCAAATATATTGTTATTCATCTTGGCGAAAAAAAAAATGGACAGGTAAAAGATGTTAAATTTACCCCAGATCTATGACAGAGATAGATCATTGTTGCTTGATCTCGTAGCACACGTGCAGATCTCCAAGGCTTCCTTCTCAACCTCCAAACAACCTCGTGTTGTCAGCTTTAGCCTTTTTATTAGCTTCCTCATACGGCTTCCCTGATAGCTTCAGCCTTGTTCTTGGCTTCCTCACACAACCACAACCTTGTTCTTGGCTTTCCTCGACCGTCGCAGAAGTCCCTGTCTGTTCTGTGACGCCATCGCAAAGGTACACGTCTTTACTCTGACAATCTGCGACGAAAATTTGTTTGAAGTGCTACAATGCCCTCGTTGCAAAGGTACACGCCTTTCCAACGACGATTTCAGAATCATCGCAGTTATCTACTTCAGATCTGCGATGATCTCGGTTCAAAGAACCACCCACCAGCTAGCTTACAGGTTCCTCAACCCTGACGCTTTGATACCATGATAAAAAATGGAAATGTTTGTATTAATAAAAAATGAAACCCACTGTTCAGTGCTTCAAAAGAGAATCTGAACCAGGGGAGTCTAGCTCTGCAGAACGATCTACATTGTTCATCAACATTACACATTAAATAGAATACATGGTTTTAGGGAAGTTAGAACAGAATCCTAAGAAATAGAAACTAATTCCTATCCTGAGATTACGTGAACCAATTCTACCTATTCTAGGATATTCTCCATTATCTTCAACACATAAGACACTTGTTTTTAATATTTAATGATGGTCAATGATTTGCAAATCGTCCACATGCTCACATGTGGTTGTTTGAGGACATGTCCATGGAGCTTGAGCCCAATAAGTTATGTTTACAATTGATAATGCTGTTTTTCTCCCTTAAACAATGTGATGGACATGAGTATTTTGTTTCCCTTAAGCATATTTATTCATCTAAATGCATTTGAATTCCAAGCCCTAGTTTATCTTCAGATGTCTACAACCATTTCTAGTTTAAGCCCTTTTTTTACCCCATTGACCATGTTTAGGAATCCTAGCACTTGTTTTGCTAAACCATTTTAAGACCTAATTTGAAGCATTTTATAATGGTTTATTTTATTTGTTTATACACATAAGAATGCACCCACATTCTTAACGTGAGTACGCTTAGAAATGCAAGTGAACTTTTAATGTACACACATTATTTTAAACTTAAAAAATGATGCGGTGATTATTCTCCACATGACAATGGTTAGCATGGACCTTCAATGGGGAAACAACTATTACCTGAAATCAATCAATTGTATGAACTTGAACATTCTCAGCACCCTGACATAATAAAGGAATAATAATAATAAAGAAATTCACAGGCCCTTCATCCTTAATTCTTCATCTCATCTTCCCAAATAAATTGCAATCCAAACCATTTACCAGACCGACTGTCACGACTCCACTAGGGTAATAAAAAAAAAAATCATTTCACTCACTGTAATGTGACCACTCAGTGCCACATAACGCCACGTCACGAGATGCCTGTGTGTAACCATTTCCAGTTGCATGCACTGTGGTCTAATGTTTCAGGTGATCGGAGTTATTTCCCCATGAAATGGTTGTTGGTTTGCATTAATTTCACTGGGTAGCCGGTTCCTCCTGTGCTAAACACCTGGCTTGCTCCGTATCCATTCTCTACTCCAACATGTGATCTAGCGAGGCATTGTACCCTCGACTTCCGAGCTCCTCGGTCCTCGCTCATCTCCAACGGTGAGGATTATCAGATCTGGATCTGAGGGTGGAGATTTACCTGAGGGTTTTGTGTACAACTTTTACGCCGACTCGAAACCTCATGCTATCCATTTTCCTTGGCACCAAATCCAGTTTGGCTTCACCTCTCCTCGCACTGGGGTTCACCTGTAAACTGTCCATCCGAGACTCTGCTTTGCTGCTCAGGGAATAACCAACCAGCTCATTCGAAATTCTGTATACAGGTGAAGTTATTCGTTTGGTTTCAGTTTATGCCGATTCCTTTTCTCCTTGCAGGGTTGTATAGCTAAGTTTATGACTGTTAATATTCTTTGTTATCAGATGTGTGAAGGAGGTCGCTACAGTTGAAGTGCCTCCTGCTACGGAGAATGAAAAGGCCTACAAAACTTCATTATCCTGTGCCGCTCACTAGGCAAGTATCCATACCTCGAATGCATGTTTTCTTGATAAAGGTCAAAGGTATTATTGCATGTTAGCTGCCGCTCCAGGGTTTATATATATATTTTATTTTGCTTGCTTTCAGATTTAAAGGTGTTGGCCAAAGTACCTAGAACAGGGTACCTTTGGAACTTTCTTAGAGATTAAATGGGCTTGTTGACCACGAACAGCCATGGCCAAGGCTTGGAACACCCTCAGGCTTTAACACCTTTGACTAGCTCCGTTTGGGTTATAATTATTGTAAACAGTTTGTTTTGACTCGTAGGTTGTTCAAAGGGATACCTAAGTAACTTGGATTCCCGAATTCACTAGTTAGAATACATTTTTATTCCAGATTTAATGTAAAGGTCTTTGGAGTCCGAAGTAAATATTTGACTATTATACAATGAGTAGAGCCGAGCTCTTTATGGCTTCTCCTCAGTTTTCTTTCTGTAAAACTGTAATATTCGCCCCGTATTACAATACCTTTGTGTGCTTATATTTAAATTCGTATATTGAATTTTCAACTCTTGTGGGAATGTTTAATATTATAGCCCTAAGCGTGATGTTGAGAGCCTTGGCTCCATTCACACAGGAGCTAAAAGTCTGTCCCACTTGATGATTCTGAAAGTTTGTTGCATATTTATTTGAATATACTATCGCTATATTGATTACAATGTGGTTGTTTTTCATTTGTTTATGGTTGAACTGCTCCTACGTATTTGGATATAAACTTTACTTGCTATGTTCTATTTTTCAAAAACATTCATTCCTCGAGCTTCTTAGTGTTTCTTGTTGTTTGAGAATTCCTGCTACTGTAAAGGAAAAAGGTTATTTGTTTGTCTTCAGTTAATTCTCTAGAATTTATGTCGATGTTGCTGTCGTTTTTCCTTTTTCCAAATATGAGGGTTTTCTAACAGTTTTGCGATTCCAGTGTTGGTCTATATCATGCCACAACTAGCAGGTTCTACCCTGTTGATTCCTAATTTTCTTATTCTGCTCTCTATGCAAATCGAAGAGCCCAGAGATTACCCGTCCCCTTACAGGCTTCCCGATAGCTCCTGTATTATAGTTTGCGTTTTTTTTTTTTTTTCGTTTCTTCCGATAAGTAACACCATGTATATCCCCGCGTCCGGACAATTTTCACAGTCTCTTGTTTCATGATTGTATGGTTTACTGACACCAGGATTACCGGCCCTAGAGATAACTCTTCTGTTTACTGTGAATCACAGGTCCTATGGGTGCTTTCTTTAACCCTCTGTTGCAATTAGATAGGTCTATCCTTTGTTTGTGTTTTTTTTTTTGAAAACAAATATACCGCACATTAGTGCTTTGTACCCAAAATTCGATACACAGAAAACAGTAAAAGGGTCAAGTTCTCCTTAATAGCCATACACTGTTCACAACTATAATTTTCCATTTGGCAATTAACAATATGTAATGCATAAAAATTGTAAGAAGGCCTAGTTTCCTTAACAAACATCCACTTTTCACAACTATAATTTTTCCGTTTGGCAATTAATAACATGAAATACATCGTAATTATTGAGACAGATTTCACCAGAGGCTTCTTTACTTACCTGGACCTCCCGAGTTGTAAATGCTCCATGGAAATTCACCTGGAATCTTTACTTCCTCTTGACCACCCAACCATGAGATTCGTCTTCAAGACCAGAATCTCCCTCCTAGCTCTCTTGCAGGCCCACAGCCCTCAGAAAGACGCACGCACCTCGTGCTTGGCTATCTGGTCCTCACTAGACTTAGCTAGTTTTTTCTTTTCTCTGCCTGTCCCCTACAATGCAGATTTTCTGCCTCCCTCCCCTCTTTTCTCTAGAAGCCTTTCCAGTTAGGGAAGGTAGTTTGATTGCAGTTTCAACAACTATCTTTTCCCCAAATTCCCTCTCAGAAGTTGCCAGCATTTCAAGAAGTATTTCTTACCTAAATATATTTTAAAGCACATAATAATGAGTAATAATACTATTCAATTTTTAAAACAACTAACAATGTCATACTTAGTTCTGTCTTTTACCACAGTGAAAAAGCAAATATTTACATTCTTCGGGGACATCACATCTCCCCCTCCTGAGATTGGACATCATCCCGATGTCTGATGTTCATAAACAACTCTAGGTAAGCCTTTTTCATGAGCTCTTCATCTTCCCAAGTGGCCTCATCAGGCCCATAGTGCTGCCACTACACTTTAACTTGGGTAATAGCTTGCTTCCGCAGCTGTACTTCTCTCCATACGAGGATGCTCAGCGGCTCGACCAAGACCTCTCCTTCTGGTTCGACCTGCAACCAGCAATATTCCAAATCAGTTTCTTCTAAAATAAACTTTTAGTCGGTTCTACTGGAATTAATGCTTGCCTGTATGTCCTGCCATTTGATCACACGTTTAGGGTCATAAATGTTTTTTTTTAGTACAGAGACATGGAAGACATTGTGGACCCGGATGTGACTTGGCAGGGTGAGTTGGTAAGCCACTGGCCCAATTATTGCCAAGACCTGGAATGGTCCACAATATCGGGGTGCCAACATGGCACACCCGCTCCATTGTAGTGTACTCTTTCTGTCTTGGATCCTCACATAAACATGGTCACCGACTTGGTATTCTTTGAACCTCCTCTTCCGGTCAGCAAAGCTCTTTTGCCTATCCTGAGCAACCTTTAAATTAGCGCGTACCCTTTTCACCATACCCTCCGTTTCCTTGAGCATTTCCGGGCCTAATCTTAATTTGTCTTCAGGTCCACCCCAGCTTGAGGGTGTGCGACATTTCCACCCATATAGGACCTTAAAGGGACTCATTTGTAATGACGTGTGATACCCATTATTGTACGCAATTTCAACTAAGTGAAAATACTCCTCCCATTGCGTCGGTTGTTGCATTACATAGGCTCTTAACATGTCCTCTACCACCTAGTTCACTCGCTCTGTTTGTCCGCCGGTCTGGGGGTGGTATGCTGTACTGAAGTTCAGTTGTGTCCCCAACTCTGCAAATAATGTCTTCCAGAAAGCTGACGTGAATTTCATGTCACGATATGAAATTATCGTTTTTGGGAGTCCATGCAATTCAAACACATTCTGCATGAAGATATGGGCAATCTGTACAACCCTGTAGGTGGATTGCATAGGTATAAAATGTGCTACTTTACTCAACTTGTCTACCACCACCATAATAGAATCATTATTTTTCTTTGTCCTAGGAAGCCCTATTATGAAATCCATAGAAATAGTTTCCCATTTCCATTCCGGAATAGGTTAACGGTTGTAATAGCCCTGCTGGATGCTGGTGCTCTGCTTTAATTTCTTGGTACTCCAAACACCGTGCTAAATACTTTGCTACATTCTTCTTCATACCTGGCCAATAGTACTCTTTTCGTAGCGCAGTGATCATTTTCTGATATCCTGGGTGCCCAGCATAATGGCTGATGTGAAATTCATCCAAAATCATATTTTTAAGACTGCTTTGACTAGGTACATATAACCTCTTTTTATAATACAACATTCCAGCATTATCCACCTCATATCCTTGCTGGTTCTTTTCGCTGGTAGGTTGTTGTACTTGCTATTTTATTTGCTGGTATTCAACATCTTGTTCTGCTGTCCTTTTTACCATTTCCTCGAAAGGACTCTTCCATCCACTATAGGAGATTTCGTACAAACATTGTACCTTCCGACTTAAGGCGTCAACCACCTGATTTTCTCTCCCCTTCAAGTGTTTAATATCGAAGTCAAAACCACTTAAGAAATCTGCCCAACATCCTTGCCTCACGTTTAAAGTGGGCTAGCTGAAATAATTGGTCAGACTATGGTGGTTTGTTAGTAATAAAAATTTCCTCCCCATAAGATAGTGTCGCCACATCTTCAAAGCATGTATGACGGCTGCCAACTCTAAATCATAAGCAGAATAATTCTGCTCATGCTCCTTTAATTTCCTTGATTCACAAGAAATTACTTTTCCTTCTTGCATCAACACACCTCCCACGCCTTCCTTGCTTGCGTCAGTGCACACCACATAGTCTTTATTAGGATCAACTATACTCAAAATGGGTGCTGTGGTGAGTAGATGCTTAAGCTGTTCAAAGCTTCTTTGACATTCTGGGGTCCATTTGAATGCTCTTCCCTTTTTCTGTAAGGAGGTGATAGGATACGCCACTCTTTAGAAACCTTCCACAAATCGTCTATAATAGCCGACTAATCCCATAAAGGACCTGATGTCTGCCACATCCTTTGGTACGGGCCATTCCATTATGGTCCTTATCGTCTCAGGGTCCACTGTGATCCCTTCTTTTGTGATTATATGGCCTAAATACTGTATTTCTTCCTTGAAGAAATCACACTTGCTGAACTTAGCATACAACTAGTGTTCTCGGAGGGTTTGTAGCACCAATCTGAGGTGCTCCTTATGCTCCTCTTTAGTGTGGGAGTATATCAGTATATCATCAATGAATATCAGTACAAATCTGTCCAAATATCGATGAAATACGTTGTTCATTAAGCACATGAAATTTGCAGGGGCGTTGGTTAACCCGAAGGGTAGCACCACAAACTCGTAATGCCCATACCTTGTTCTAAAAGCTGTTTTAGCTATGTCCTCCTCCTTAATCCTGATCTGGTGGTAACCCGATCGCAAATCAATCTTGGAGAACACTGTTGCACCCTTCACTTGATCAAAGAGTTCGTCAATTCAAGGTAAAGGATATTTGTTTTTGATTGTCAACTTGTTTAGCTAACGATAACCGATACACATGTGAAGGGTTCCGTCTTTTTTCTTGATGAATAACACTGGGGCTCCCCACGGGGATACACTAGGACGAATATAGTTTTTGTCCAATAGTTCCCGTGGCTGCATTTTTAACTCTGTCAGCTCATGTACACTCATTCTATAGGGTGCTTGAGATACCAGTGCTGCCCTTGGTATCAATTCAATGGTAAAGTCTATATCCCTCTTAGGCAGCAATCCGAGAATCTCTTCCGGAAACACATCCACAAATTCTTGTATTACAGGGATGTTATCCAGTGTGGTTGTTTTATCCTTTGAATCAGCATAACACACCTGCATGGCATAAATCTGACACCCCTTCCTAATGCATTTTGCTAACTGGGATGCAGTTATTGGTCGAACCTGCAATGGCCGCTTAATTCCTTGCATCTCTTACCTTTCTCCAAACTCATCCCTATAATAAATAGTCTTTGTTTTATAGTTTACCAACGACCAGTGCTTTTCTAACGAGTCCATACTGATCAAAATATCATATGAACCAAGGGGAAGCACGTTTAAATCTGCCACTACTAGCTGCCCTACTATTGTTAACGAGCAGTTATTGACTTTTACCAACACTTCCCTCCTGGCCCCTGTAGCCAGTTGTACGAGCCATGGACTCTTGAATTTAACAGGTTGCAATTTACAATGTTCTACTACCTTTGGACTAATATAACTTAATGTGGCTCCAGGGTCAATTAAAACAGCTACAACAAGGTCTGAAATTTTACCTTCAAATTCCACCATGGTCGGCTGGTACACCGCTTGACGATCGTCAAGGGCTGCATTAATCCTTGGTACCCTGCGTCCCATATCGCCAAATTTCGATGCTTCATGGATCTGGGATAACTGATCAGTTCCCTTTCGCTGCGGACAGTTTTTGACATAGTAAGGCCCTCGACATCCCCAACACTGTACTGGGGGTCTTGCTGTCCCGTCACTGTCCAATTTTGCAGGCTGCTCGCTGACTCTGGACTCACTGGTTGGCTTGGATTTGAATGAGCCTCTCTACATAGTTCTGTTGTTCTGCCCTTTTCCAATTCCCTTGCTTCCACCACTGCGATTTCCTTTACTGTTTCTAGCTAACTTATTGCCTCTTTCTTCATTCCATCTTTTACCTGAAGCTTCTCCTTTCTGTTTATTTTGCTGGTAGCAGATTCTGGCTTTACGGATAGCTTCGTCCGTTATCCTTGGATTATCAAACTCAATCCTTTCCCACATATACAAGGGTAAGCTACTAACAAACCTTTGCACCTTAGCTTTCTCTTCTCTAATATAAGGCACACAGCTAAGTAAGGAAGTAAAACGGGTGATAAATTCGTCGATGGTCTGCTGCACCAACCGCAAGTCGTGGAATTCCCTTTCCTTTTCATCACAGAAATGCTTAGTCAAGTATCTCTCTTTGAAGTACCTTTGAAATTTCTCCCAGGTTATGGTCTGTCTGCTTACCCCCTTTACGATCTTGATTTCTTTCCACCACAGGGTTGCTTTTCCTTGTAATTGGAAGACGACTAATGGTGCCTTCTGGTTTTGATCGTATTCATATAGCTGGAAGTATTTGTTCATGTTTATTAACCATGCCTCAGCTGCTTCCTCCTATTCCCCGTCAAAGTGCGGAGGTTTAATCTTGCGAAATTATCCCTGCAACTCTATCTGTTTCCTTTTGGAGGTCTGTTGTTCAGATGCATTATCAGATCGTTCCTCCCTCTCCTCCGACCCTTCAGGTTCTACATGTTGGTTCTGCTCTTCCAACGTCCTCTACTGTTCCGCACTGGGATTAGCTGGTGGTTGGTTCTATCTGCCATATAGACTTTTTAGGACCCTTTCCTGTTCCATCGTCAATTGTGCATTATCCTCTCGTAATCGAGCCATTTCATTTTTTAGTTCCTATACTGTTGCAAGGTTTGTGTTGCGTGTCTCCTCTCCCAATTGTACCCATAGCTCTGGGTTATCCCCAAGGTTTGTGGCAGTTCCTTGGCCTGCTACAGATCCATGCGGGGCGCTACCAGCCCTTCGCATACTTACTATCTTTTGTCTCTTTGTTGTTTTCCCTTGTCTCAACCTAAAAAAAGAAAAAAGTGCAACCAGAAGAGGAGTTAGCATATTAACTGTGTTCTTGTAAATATAAATAAAATTGCGACTGCATAATTCTTTGTTTATTTTCATTCAGTTTTTGTTAAATTTCTTCCAATGTTGTCCGAGAGGTCACAGTATTGAACCTATGCTCTGATACCAATTTGTCACGACTCCACTAGGGTAATAAAAAAAAAAAATCATTTCATTCACTGTAATGCAACCACTCAGCGCCATATAATGCCACGTCATGAGATGTCTGTGTGTAACCATTTCCGGTTGCATGCACTGTGGTCTAATGTTTTAGGTGATCAGAGTTATTTCCAGGTGAAATGGTTGTTGGTTTGCATTAATTTCACTGGGTAGCCAGTTCCTCCTGCGCTAAACACCTGGCTTGCTCCGTATCCATTCTCTGCTCCAACATGTGATCTAGCGTGGCATCGTACCTCGGTTGTCGAGCTCCTCGGTCCTCACTCATCTCCAACGGTGAGGATTATCAGATCTGGATCTGAGGGTGGAGATTTACCTGAGGGTTTTGTGTACAACGTTTACACTGACTCGAAACCTCATACTATCCATTTGCCTTGGCGCCAGTTCAAGTTTGGCTTCGCCTCTCCTCACACCGGGGTTCACTTGTAAACTATCCATCCGAGACTCTGCTTTGCTGCTTAGGGAATAACCAGCGAGCTCATCCGGAATTCTGTATACAGGTGAAGTTATTCGTTTGTTTTCAGTTTATGCTGATTCCTTTTCTCCTTGCAAGGTTGCATAGCTAAGTTTATGACTGTTAATATTC
This sequence comes from Pinus taeda, assembly GCA_000404065.3. Taxonomy (NCBI): domain Eukaryota; kingdom Viridiplantae; phylum Streptophyta; class Pinopsida; order Pinales; family Pinaceae; genus Pinus; species Pinus taeda. Next base: position 102,250 of record APFE030986889.1, read on the forward strand.
TTTGTTATCGGATGTGTGAAGGAGGTCGCTACAATTGAAGTGCCTCCTGCTACGAAGAAGGACAAGGCCTTTAGAACTTCATTATCCCGCGCCGCTCACCAGGCAAGTCTCCATACCTCGAATGCATTTTTTCTTGATAAAGGTCAAAGGTATTATTGCTTGTTAGCTGCCGCTCCAGGGTTTATATATATATTTTATTTTGCTTGCTTTCAGATTTAAAGGTGTTGGCCAGAGTACCCATAATAGGGTACCTTTGGAACTTTCTCAGAGATTAAATGGGCTCGTTGACCCTAAACAGCCATGGCCAAGGCTTGGCACACCCTCAGGCTTTAACGCCTTCGGCTAGCTCCGTTTGGGTTATAATGATTGTAAACAGTTTGTTTTGAATCGTAGGTTGTTCAAATGGATACCGAAGTAACTTGGATTCTCGAATTCACTGGTTAGAATACAGTTTTATTCCAGATTTAATGTAAATGTGTTTGGAGTCCGAAGTAAATATTTGACTATTATACAATGAGTAGAGTTGATATCTTTACGTCCTCTACTCAGTTTTCTTTCTGTAAAACTGTAATATTCGCCCCGTATTACAATACCTTTGTGAGCTTATATTTAAATTCGTATATTGAATTTTCAACTCTTATGGGAATGTTTTAATATTATCGCCCTAAGCGTGATGCTGAGAGCCTTGGCTTCGTTCACACAGGAGTTAAAGTCTGTCCCACTTGATGATTCTGAAAGTTTGTTGCATATTTATTTGAATATACTATCGCTATATTTATTACAATGTGGTTGATTTTCATTTATTTATGGTTGAACTGCTCCTACGTCTCTGGATATAAACTTTACTTGCTCTGTTCTATTTTTGAAAAGCATTCATTCCTCGAGCCTCTCAGTTTTTCTTGTTGTTTGAGAATTCCTGCTACTATAAAGGAAAAAGGTTATTTGTTTGTCTTTAGTTAATTCTCTGGAATTTATGTCGATGTTGCTGTTGTTTTTCCTTTTTCCAAATTATGAGGGTTTTCTAACAGTTTTACGATTCGAGCGTTGGTCTATATCATGCCACAATTGGCGGGTTCTACCCTGTTGATTCCTAATTTTCTTATTCTGCTCTATATGCAAATCGAAGAGCCCAGAGATTACCCATCCCCTTACAGGCTTCCCGATAGCTCCCGTATTATAGTTTGCGTTTTTTTTTTTTTTTTTTTTTTTTCGTTTCTTCCGGTAAGTAACACCATGTATATCCCTGAGTCCGGATAATTTTCACAGTCTCTTGTTTCATGATTGTCTGGTTTACTGACACCAGGATTATCGGGACTTGAGATAACTCTTCCATTTACTGTGAATCAAAGACCCTATGGGTGCTTTCTTTAACCCTCTGTTGCAATTAGATAGGTCTATCCTTTGTTTGTGTTTTTTTTTTTGAAAACAAATATACCGCATAGTAGTGCTTTGTACCCAAAATTCGATACATAGAAAACAATAAAAGGGTCAAGTTCTCCTTAATAGCCATCCATTGTTCACAACTGTAATTTTCCATTTGGCAATTAACAATATGGAATGCATAAAAACAGTAAGAAGGTCGAGTTTCCTTAATAAACATCGTCTCTTCACAACTGTAATTTTTTCGTTTGGCAATTAATAACACGAAATACATGGTAATTATTGAGACAGATTTCACCAGAGGCTTTTTTACTTACCTGGACCTCCCGAGTTGTAAATGCTCCATGGAAATTCACCTGGAATCTTTGCTTCCTCTTGACCACCCAACCATGAGATTCATCTTCAAGACCAGAATCTCCCCCCTAGCTCTCTTGCAGGCCCACATCCCTCAGCAAGACACACACACCTGGTGCTTGGCTATCTGCACCTCACGAGACTTAGCCAGTTTTTTTTCCTCTGTCTGTCCCCTACAACGCAGATTTTCTACCTCCCTCCCCTCTTTTCTCTGGAAGCCTTTCCAGTTAGGGAAGGTAGTTTGATTTCAGTTTCAACAACTGTCTTTTCCCCAACTTCCCTCTCAGAAGTTTCCAACATTTCAAGAAGTATTTCTTACCTAAATATATTTTAAAGCACATAATAATGAGTAATAATACTATTCAATTTTTAAAATAGTTAACAATGTCATACTTAGTTCTGTCTTTTACCACAGTGAAAAATCAAATATTTACATTCTTCAGGGACATCACATCTCCCCCTCCTAAGATTGGACATCGTCCCGATGTCTGATGTTCATAAACAGCTCTGGGTAAGCCTTTTTCATGTGCTCTTCATCTTCCGAAGTTGCCTCATCAGACCCATAGTGTTGCCACTGCAATTTAACTTGGGTAATAGATCACTTCTGTAGTTGTACTTCTCTCCAGTCGAGGATGCTCAGCGGCTCGACCAAGACCTCTCCTTTCGGTTCGACCTGCAACCAGCAATATTCCAAATCAGTTTCTTCTAAAATAAACTTTTAATCGGATCTACTGGAATTAATCCTCACCTGTATGTCCTGCCATTTGATCACATGTTTAGGGTCATAAATGTATTTTTTTAGTACAGAGACATGGAAGACATTGTGGACCCGGATGTGACTTGGCAGGGTGAGCTGGTAAGCCACTGGCCCAATTCTTGCCAAGACCTGGAATGGTCCACAATATCGGGGTGCCAACTTGGCACACCCGCTCCATTGCAGTGTACTCTTTCTGGCTTGGATCCTCACATAAACATAGTCACCGACTTGGTATTCTTTGAACCTCCTCTTCCGGTCAGCAAAGCTCTTTTGCTTATCCTGAGAAGCCTTTAAATTAGCGCGTACCCTTTTCACCATATCCTCTGTTTCCTTGAGCATTTCCGGGCCTAACCTTAATTTGTCTTCAGGTCCACCCCAGCTTGAGGGTGTCCGGCATTTCCACCCATACAGGACCTCAAAGGGACTCATTTGTAACGACGTGTGATACCCATTATTGTACGCAAAATTCAACTAAGTGCAAATACTCCTCCCATTGCAACGGTTGCTGCATTACATAGGCTCTTAACATGTCCTCTACCACCTGGTTCACTCGCTCTGTTTATCTGTCGGTCTGGGGGTGGTATGCTGTACTGAAGTTGAGCTGTGTCCCCAACTCTGCAAGTAATGTCTTCCAGAAGGCTGACGTGAATTTCATGTCACGATCTGAAATTATCGTTTTTGGGAGTCCATGCAATTTAAACACATTCTGCATGAAGATATGGGCAATCTGTACAGCCCTGTAGGTGGATTGCACAGGTATAAAATGTGCTACTTTACTCAACTTGTCTACCACCACCATAATAGAATAGTTATTTTTCTTTGTCCTAGGCATCCCTGTTATGAAATCCATAGAAATAGTTTCCCATTTCCATTCCGGAATGAGTTAAGGGTTGTAATAGCCCTGTTGGATGTTGGTGCTCTGCTTTAATATCTTGGCACTCCAAACACTGTGCTAAATACTCTGCTACATTCTTCTTCATACCTAGCCAATAGTACTCTTTTTGAAGCACAGTGATCATTTTCTGATATCCTGAGTGCCCAACATAATGGCTGATGTGAAATTCATCCAAAATTAGATTATTAAGACTGCTTTGACTAGGTACATATAACCTCTTTTTATAATACAACATTCCAGCATTATCCACCTCATATCCTTGCTGGTTCTTCTCGCTGGTAGGTTGTTGTACTTGATGTTTTATTTGCTAGTATTCAACATCTTGTTCTGCTATCCTTTTTATCATTTCCTCGAAAGGAATCTTCCATCCACTAAAGGAAATTTCATGCAAACATTGTACCTTCCGACTTAAGGCATCAGCCACCTGATTTTATCTCCCTTTCAAGTGTTTAATATCGACGCCAAATCCACTTAAGAAATATGCCCAACGTGCTTGCCTCGTGTTTAAAGTGGGCTGGCTGAAATAATTGGTCAGACTGTGGTGGTTTGTTAGTAATAAAAATTTCCTCCCCATAAGATAATGTCGCCACATCTTCAAAGCATGTATGATGGCTGCCAACTCTAAATCATAAGAAGAATACTTCTGCTCATGCTCCTTTAATTTCCTTGATTCATAAGCAATTACTTTTCCTTCTTGCATCAACACACCTACCATGCCTTCCTTGCTTGCGGCATTGCACACCACATAGTCCTTATTAGGATCAGCTATACTCAAAATGGGTGCTGTGGTGAGCAGATGCTTAAGCCGTTCAAAGCTTCTTTGACATTCTGGGGTCCATTTGAATGATCTTCCCTTTTTCTGTAAGGAGGTGATAGGATACACCACTCTTGAGAAACCTTCCAAAAATCGTCTCTAATAACCGGCTAATCCCATAAAGGACGTGATGTCTGCCACATCCTTTGGTACGGGCCATTCCATTATGGTCCTTATCTTCTCAGGGTCCACCGCAATCCCTTATTTTGTGATTATATGGCCTAAATAATGTATTTCTTCCTTGAAGAAATCGCACTTGCTGAACTTAGCATACAATTGATGTTCTCAGAGGGTTTGTAGCACCAATCTGAGGTGCTCCTTGTGCTCCTCCTTAGTGCGGGATTATATCAGTATATCATCGATGAATATCAGTACAAATCTGTCCAAATATTCAATGAAATACATTGTTCATTAAGCACATGAAAGTTGCAGGGGCGTTGGTTAACCCGAAGGGTAGCAGCACAAACTTGTAATGCCCATACCTTGTTCTAAAAGTTGTTTTAGCTATGTCCTCCTCCTTAATCCTGATCTAGTGGTAACCCGATCGCAAATCGATCTTAGAGAACACTGTTGCACCCTTCACTTGATTGAAAAGTTCATCAATTCGAGGTAAAGGATATTTTTTTTTTATTGTCAACTTGTTCAACTGACGATAATCGATACACATGCGAAGGGTTCCGTCTTTTTTCTTGATGAATAACAATGGGGCTCCCCACGGGGATACACTGGGACGAATATAGTTTTTGTCCAATACTTCCTGTAGCTGCATTTTTAACTCTGTCAGCTCAGGTACACTCATTATATATGGTTCTCAAGATATCAGTGCTACCCCTGGTATCAATTCAATGGTAAAGTCTATATCCCTCTTAGGCGGAAATCCTAGAATCTCTTCCGAAAACACATCCACAAATTCTAGTATTACAGGGACGTTTTCCAACGTGGCTGTTTTATCCTTTGAATCATCATAACCCACCTGGATGGAATAAATCTGACACCCCTTCCTGATGCATTTTGCTAACTGGGATGCAGTTATTGGCCAGACCTGCACTGGCAGCTTAATTCCTTGCATCTCTTGCCTTTCTCGAAAGTCATCCCCATAATAAATAGTCTTTGTTTTGCATTTTACCAAGGACCAGTGCTTTTCTAACCAATCCATACCGATCAGAACATCATATGAACCAAGGGGAAGCACGTTTAGATCTGGCACTACTGATTGCCCTGTTATTGTTAAAGGGAAGTTATTGACTTTTGTCAGCACTCACCTCCTGGCCCCTATAGCCTGCTGTACTAGCCACGAACTCTTGAATTTAACAGGTTGCAGTTTACAATGTTCTACTACCTTTGGACTAATATAACTTAATGTGGCTCCAGGGTCAATTAAAACAGCTACAGCAAGGTCTGAAATTTTACCTTCAAATTTCACCATGGTCGGTTGGTACTCCACTTGACGATAATCTAGGGTTGCATTAATCCTTGGTACGCTACGTCCCATATCGCCAACTGTCGATGCTTCATGGATCTGGGATAACTGATCAGTTCCCTTTCGTTGCGGACAGTTTTTGACATAGTGAGGCCCTCCACATCCCCAACACTGTACTGGGGGTCTTGCTGTCCCGTCATTATCCAATTTTGCAGGCTGTTCGCTGACTCTGGACTCACTGCTTGGCTTGGATTTGAGCATAGTTCTGTTGTTCTGCCCTTTGCCAATTCCCTTGCTTCCACCACTGTGATTTCCTTTACTGTTTCCAATTGACTTATTGCCTCTTTTTTCATTCTATATTTTACTTGAAGCTTCTCCTTTATGTTTATTCTGCTGGTAGCAGATTCTGGCTTTACGGATAGCTTCATCCATCATCCTTGGATTATCACACTCAATCCTTTCCTGCATATACAAGGGTAAGCTACTAACAAACCTTTTCACATTAGCTTTCTCTTCTCTAATATAAGGCACATAGAGAAGTAAGGAAGTAAAATGGGTGATAAATTCGTCCATGGTCTGCTGCCCCAACAGCAAGTCATGGAATTCCCTTACCTTTTCATCGTAGAAATGCTCAGTCAAGTATCTCTCTTTGAAGTACCTTTGAAATTTCTCCCAGGTTATGGTCTGTTTGCTTACCCCCTTTACGATCTTGATTTCTTCCCACCACAGGGTTTCTTTTCCTTGTAATTGGAAGATGGCTAATCGTGCCTTCAGGTTTTGATCGTATTCATATAGCTGGAAGTATTTGTTCATGTTTATTAACCATGCCTCAGCTGTTTCCTCCTGTTCCCCGTCAAATTGCGGAGGTTTAATCTTGCGAAATTCTCCCTACAACTCTATCAGTTGCCTTTTGGAAGTTTGTTGTTCAAATGCATTATCAGATCGTTCCTTCCTCTCCTCCGACCCTTCAGGTTCTGCATGATGGTTCTTCTCTTACGACGTCCTCTGCTGTTCTGCACTGGGATTAGCTGGTGTTTGGTTTTGTCTGTCAGATAGACTTTTCAGGATCCTTTCCTATTCCATCATCAATCGTGCATTATCCTCTCGTAATCGAGCCATTTCATTTTTCAGTTCCTGTACTGTCTCTAATATTGCAAGGTTTGTGCTGCGTGTCTCCTCTCCCAGTTGTACCCATAACTCTGGGTTATCCCCAGGGTTTGTGGCAGGTCCTTGGCCTGCTACAGATCCATGCGGAGCGCTACCAGCCCTTCGCATACTTACTATCTTTTGTCTCTTTGTTGTTATCCATTATCTCAGCCTAAAAAAAAAAAAAAAGTGGAACGAGAAGAGGAGTTAGCATATTAACTGTGTTCTTGTAAATATAAATAAAATTGCGACTGCATAATTCTTTGTTTATTTTCATTTAGTTTTTGTTAAATTTCTTCCAGTGTTTTCCCAGAGGTCACAGTATTGAACCTCTGCTCTGATACCAATTTGTCACGACTCCACTAGGGTAATAAAAAATATTTCATTTCATTCACTGTAATGCGACCACTCAGCGCCACATAAAGCCACGTAACGAGATGTCTGTGTGTAACCATTTCCGATTGCATGCACTGTGGTCTAATGTTTCAGGTGATTGGAGTTATTTCCCAGTGAAGTGGTTGTTGGTTTGCATTATTTTCACTGGGTAGCCGATTCCTCTTATGCTAAACACCTGGCTTGCTCCATATCCATTCTCTGCTCCAACATGTGATCTGGCGTGCCATCGTACCCTCGGCTGCCGAGCTCCTCGGTCCTCACTCATCTCCAACGGTGAGGATTATTAAATCTGGATCTGAGGGTGGAGATTTACCTGAGGGTTTTCTGTACAACGTTTACGCCGACTCGAAACCTCATGCTGTCCATTTGCCTTGGCGCCAGTTCCAGTTTGGCTTCGCCTCTCCTCGCACCGGGGTTCACCTGTAAACTGTCCATCGGAGACTCTGCTTTGCTGCTCAGGGAATAACAAGCTAGCTCATCCAGAATTCTATATACAGGTGAAGTTATTCGTTTGTTTTCAGTTTATGTCGATTCCTTTTCTCCTTGCAAGGTTGTATAGCTAAGTTTATGACTGTTAATATTCTTTGTTATCGGATGTGTGAAGGAGGTCGCTACAGTTGAAGTGCCTCCTGCTAAGAAGAATGACAAGGACTTTAGAACTTCATTATCTCACGTCACTCACCAGGCAAGTCTCCATACCTCGAATGCATGTTTTCTTGATAAAGGTCAAAGGTATTTGTCACACGGAATGAGTCGATCTTGCGGACAAGATAGACCTTCCTAGAATCTAAAGAAGACCTAATGACAAACAAACCAACCAGACACTATCTTTCTCTAAATGTGCTTTTATGAATAATGGCAAACAAATGTGTTTAAGGCCTACCTGATGTCCAACGCAAGTTTGGGGATGCCTTCGCTCCTTTGATCCAAGTAAGTTCCTTTGTAGCAAACCTGCAAACACAAACAAGGAAAACGATTAAATAGCACCTCAATAACCAGTATTATAAAACATATTTAACATGAAAGTCAAGGAATCCATGAAACAAATAACATGAGATACTTGTTGAGAAAAATGAGCTTGATTGTATTAATTCAAAAGAAGAAGAACTTCACAACCTTTGCCTTGACGTTGTACAAGCTCCTCCCAGGGTCCAACAAGAAGTCTCCTCTACTTTGACAAGCTTCACTCACTCCCCAATGAAGCCAAAAAGGTATGCGATCTCTCCTCTTAAGCTCAAATAGGATGTCTTGATTTCACTAGCATTTACCCTCAAAAGTTCAGCTTCTAACCTCTCTAGCCACTAACCCAATGCCTCAATTTATAGTGCAATGGAGGGCAATTACTAGGTCCTCCTTCAAAGGGATAGAATCCTTCAAAGGGATAACTCCTCCTAACAAGGGATTAGCTCCTTCTCTTTTGGGATGCATGAACCACTTTGGAGCGAACAATCCACGTCAAAATTCCTTCTAGAAACCTCTAGAATTGACCCAAAGTGAGTTTTTTAAGATAAAAATTGTGCCTTTTGACTTTCACAGGGGTACGCACCCTCCCCTTTACATACAGAGCATATAAGTACGCAGGTATCCCGAACAAAAGGTGCGGGCCCGCAGGCAAAAGTGAGAGAAAGTGCGGAACCAGAGTTACATTTCTTTTTTGATGTCTTTCTTTCATTTCCAAAGCTTATTTTGAAGAGCTGAGGTCTGAGACTTGCTTAAGAGGCTGGTATAGGTGGTGATAGACCCATACTGACTGCAAATACTCAAGGTGATGATATTTTTGTGTAACAGTTTGGTAATCATGATTATCCTTAGAATAATCTTCTTCTTTGTTGTCAACCAAGGAGGACTCCTCCTCTTTCTCCTTTTCTTGAAGAATATCACCCAACGTGTTTACTACATAATTTTGGTAATAAACTTCTAGGAGGAGATCATCTATAAGGTTCTTCTTATATTCACATCACATATCATAAATCCTTCCTCCTTTCTCAAAAAAGTGAAAGAGGATGTCTTTTCATTTATGATTTCTTACTAGATCCATGCAAGACTTTCCATATTAGTCCATTATTTCTTACAACATTTAGAGGCTTTTAGGATCAAGATCCTAATCATCATCATCATCCCCGGAGGACATGCTTTCCAACTTGTAATCTTCTTTTTTGGCATGATCCTCGAGGTCTTGGTTACCTTCCATATTCATATCCTATTTAGGGTCATCGAAATTGTTAATGATTTCTTCCAAATGGAAATGCTTTTCTCTCATGGCATTATAGAGGATCCAAAATGCACCAGTATAATAGGCGAGCTTAAAGAAAAGACAGTATGTGGGTTTTTCCTCATACTCATGTTGTACATGATAGAGGTCTTTCCTCTTCCTATTATATAGGTCAAGTAAGAATTCCTTATCCTTATGCTCAATTACATGCTCACAATACTCACTCCACCCACCCATTATTTCCTATAGTATTTGAAATTTTTCAAGATAAAGGTCATTATAAGGAAATTCAGGCATAATTTCGTCTTCACAACAAGCTACATTTTCATGATTTCACATATAAAACCAATGTGGAGTTGCTAGGATGAATTCAGATTCCTTTATAGATGCTTTCTTCAGACTACAATTATTCACTTTGAAGTTCAATGAATAACTAGGAATTCATTCTTACAATGGAGTCACCAAAAGGATATATCAATGATGTCATATAGGAATAAGACACAAGTCTCATTTCCCTAGAAATGGTGCCATAAATGTTGCTACATAAACTAGCAGGCCTAGTATATATGCTAGAGCTAGAGGGAACAACAACAATTTGGGACAAAGGTGCATTGTCACCACATGTGTCCCCTTCTCTTCTCATATTTTCACCGATGGGAGGAGTCCCATTATCCCTCACTTGGGATTAATATGTCAAAATTATGGTTCAAAGTGAGGAAAGGATGGATCGTTCAATGGAAAGGATCAATTGAGGTGTGATATTTGGGAGAAGCTAAGATGGATTTCCATGAAAAACATGTTGAGGTAAAAAAACTATATGAGACATAGTGTTGAGATATTTTACGAGACAAGACTTCATCCAAGGTCAAGGTAGTCAAGAGAAAAGGTTTTAAAAGATATGTAATTAAAGTACAAACCTTCGAGAAATCCCTAACTTGAAGGGAAACTTCAAGGGTTCCCACTTGGTACGAGAGTTAGAAAATCAAATAAAATGATATTCTACCATTGTATTCCATTCAAAACTTGAGGATGCCTAGAGGAGAGACTAAGGAACAATCCTATCAAGATAGAATTCAAAATGCACTCTCCTAAAGGATTTCATGCCAATGCCTAGAGGCCTGCCTTAGCCTTAAAGGGATTAATAAAAGAGAAAGAAGGAGGTGAAATAATATTGATTTGTTAATAAAGAGGTGATCACCAAGGATTCCAGACTAGTGCCTGCCTATTGGGAAAAGTGGAGTCAAGAATTACTTGAATTGATGATTTTTCTCTTCAAGGAGACTTAATGTAGCTTCACTAACCCTAGAGGAGGCAGTTTCATGGATACAATAGAATTTTATAATTCATTGATAATATTTGATGGACTTTCAAGGATGTAATATGGAAGATTGACCTCTAGGAACATTCTTTAATCATTCTCTATTAGTGATGCATGCAATCCTTCTAATAATTTTAATGTTCTCATAAATTTGCAATATATTAGGGAACATTAAATATCATGAAATAACATTCCATACATTAGACATATAACAAGATAAAATATAGCATCGAATAGTAATTACAAGACAATGAGAGTATATCAATCCATCAACATTGCAAAAATAAGCTCCAAGAATAGATAATGAAAATTTCCAAATGTCAAAGTGCATCCAAACATCCAAAATTGCAATTTTCAGTTTCTCAAGTAGAGAGATCAAAATCCAAGTGATGATGAAAAACAAAATGAGGCCTATCCTATTTATATGAGGCTCCTCAAGTTCAAATTAGCCAAATCTAGCCCCTGATAATATTTTAAAGTACAAATAACATTACTGTGGTAACAATCCCACCAAATAGCTAATGAAATGAAAAATAAACCATCCAAAGCTAGCTCAAATGATAAAATAATGGGAAAGAGGGTCATTGGAAGGCCTGAATGAGTCCTCAAAGTGCCACGCTGGAGAGGAGGTATCCATAAATGATGATCAAGGGGATGACCCCTTGATTTCTAAGAAAAACATCATCTGGCACTCCCAAGTGGGTGTGGGGCACAAGTAATGGTCTCATGAGTTTCAAAGTGGTTCCATAATAAGTCATATATCCATTAGTGAAGTCTAGAAGATGACAAATACCCTCCCATGTCTTCCGAGAAGAGACGAAACCTCATCTAAGCTCTGGATCAACTAACAAGTGTCAGGTCTCAATGTTTGGACAACTGAGCCACGTGGTCCATGTGAATCATCATATTTGTATGACCAAGACACAAACAAGCAAGTGTGGTACTAAAGAGGCCCATGGTGTGGCGATCAATGTTCTGTTATGGTGGAGGTCCATGGCTCTTGATGCTCACCCTACAAATACCATTATGACCCTTTGGAGGGCTTGGACCCCATATAGGGAGACCAATTCCAAGATGAAGACCCCCCTGCAATCCTATATAAGATCGAATGTGTCTTTCCACCTTCTAGTACAATTAATCATTAGTGAAATTGAGAAAATAATATTACTAATCAAGGGTAGAAGTGGACACTTCATAGTGTCTTACCATTATAAATGGGCTTTAAAATGTACAGGTGTTAACTTTCTCAATAAGAGACGTTAATGAATGACCCTATTAGGAGGTTTCAACCTATAATCAAGTGAAAAGTCTATGGTACATCCATCAAATGGTAGGTGTGTTATAGACATTTTTGGGCACTTCAACCCCGATCAAAAATGTCCATAAACTGAGGGCTCCTAAGTCCCTAAAAGTGTTTCTTCACTGCCTAAAGGAACAAGGTCAGTTGATTACATCATCTCCCAGAAGTTCTCCACTGAAAACTGCTAATAAATGGTCAAAATTGGACCATACTGAAAGCCCAATGTAGAGGGTGCAATGCATACTAAATTGCTTCTCTGTAGGGTGCGATGGTCGGGAATGGACAAATGGCAGGGACAAAATGCGAGGTGGAAGATCATGGAATCTTCCAGAAGCTTCCCCTCTGACACTTACCTCTCTATTTTCAACCAGGGATGAGTAAGAGATCATCCTTCTCCAAGTGGAAGCAGGAACTATCAGAGAGAAGACACTAATCAAGACCCCAGAAGATGATTCACCTCCCTATAATCATCTATATATGGATCCCTCATCATAGAGATCCAGAGGCTGGAATTTTGTATCTTATAGAGAAGTGTTGTTGGTTTTCTGGTGTATATTCATAGTGCCGGGTGATCTAAGATTTGATTGAGGTGAAGAAGGGCTTTCTAGCTGGAGGATGATGCTGGGTCAGAACATATGGTTGTAATCCTCTTGCTACTTTTCACCTTAATAAAGCTATTCTAGTTTTCTTCCATATTCTTGTGTACTTGTCTATATATGCATTTGTATGGTTCACACACATCTGGTCTTGTGTTATTTACGAATATAGATATTTGTTTCTTCGATAGTAGTATGTTGTTGTGATTCCACAGGTTCGTTTTGAAGCTAGGTTGACGAAGAAGAAGCAGAGAAGATCTATCAAGAAGGAGAGGAAATCAAGCGTAAGACTAAGGTTGGTCTTCTTGGTTCTCCTCTTGTCTATTTTCATAAAAGAAAATGAAAGTAGACTTTACTTGTTTGTTTCTAAGATAGCCACCCATCTTAGTGGGAATAGCAGCATTCGAGTGGACACTATTCCCGGTAACAAAATTGCGACTCCACTAGGGAACGACTAGATCGTTTGTTAGCCTATCTATCTTTGTTTCTTTTATAAAATTACAGACGGAGCCTGAGGTCAAGCTAGCTAGCCTTCGAACTGCATTTGTTATACAAATGCAAAGTAGATCAATGCTACTTCAGTCTATCTCCGGGTTTTGTCTATGAATTAAACAATAGATCTGCAAACAATCTAATTGCCCTAAGTGGTGGCTCTAGTAACCTCTTTAGATCACCCCTGTGTTTTGCATACACTGAACATTACTTGGCCTAAATCCTTGAACTGAATTGCAAATTGTGAGTGAAAACTTGTTTAAATTCCCGCACTGGTACCATCACACCATGCCTTCAAGGTAGACTGTATGCATCGCACTTGCCAAGTGCAGTAGGTGCGCTGCATATTGGTTTCACTGTGTAACAGGTGAAATGGTCAGGGAAGGTTAACTTTACCTTTAGACTGTGGTTTTTTCTCACTGTTTTAAGTCCTATTCAGGAGTTTTGTTGTCTGTAGTCAGTGTATTTATGTGAAAACCCCCTTCTCTTGCATTATTCCACCTCAGTGAAAATAACTGTAAGTGTTTTTATGTATTTTGCATCATTTTCAGTTCTCTTTTGCAAAAAAGTAGCATGATAGTCGAACTATCATTTCTGGATCTGAAAGTGTCATAGCTGTCGTTTTCAGTTTTAGAAGACAATCCCATTGTTCTTGATAGTCAATTATACAGTTACTATTGCATATGATTTGAATTAGTAGTTTTTAAAGTGTCGAAAAGAAATTTTCATTTCGAAATCACAAAGTGTCTCTCTTACCTTCACTTCATTTTGAAAAAGAAATTTGTTGAGTACTGTCGCTTTAAAAGTAATTCAGATTTTCACCTAGCTTTCTTATCATCATTCATACATTAAGAAGGCTGAAAACAAATACATGCATGTGCATTTGCATTTTGACTGCTTGGTTTGATTTAGGACAGTGCATTTAGCGTGTGATATGTGCTCTTTGTAGAAAGATTCTTAACTTTCTTTCCTTAGCAGCTAGGATTTTTATTGCTGAAAGAAGATTAAACGTTTGTTTATCATCTTAGACTACATTTTAGGAATTATATACGCATCACACGGTGAACCTGAAAGGAAAATTGTTAAGCAAGATCAACTTAAAATAAATTTAATGAATCTAACAACGCTTTGGAACTTAACGCACAACATCTAGAGGTCTAGGCTAGAGACGTTTCGGTGTCGTAAAACCTGGTACTTGTTGTTTTCAGTGTTGGTTGGGTGATTCCTCCACTCTGAGATGGGCAAGTGCCAGTACGGACTTGTGCTCCCATGTACCGTCGAGTATATATTGGGAGACCACAATAGGCTGCATCCTTTATCCTTAGGAAGTTGTGTCTGCCACCCTATCGATCGCAATGCACTGAACACAACATTCGGGAAGATTGACTGCCGTACCGTAAAAAGTATTCTACAATTTTGCGATTGGTTTGGTAATCCTCTCTGCCTAGATCTCCAGAGAAGTCCATTTTGCTACTTTTCAGACTCCTTAAAGGAAAAGGTCCTCTGAGCACTTGTCACTTCAGGCTCAATAAAAATTGAAGGCAACTAGAGTCATCTTTTGTTTTTTTTCTCGACTCTTTAAAATTGAAAAAACAAGTTGTGTCAAAGCATCTAAAATTCATTTAACTCGAAAAAACCTTTTTCCCTTTTTATTTTGAGTTGATCAAGTAATTCGCAATCGTGGAAGAAAGTCAATTGAAACCCAGTCATTCGCAGAGACTTATGAGTCAACCATCGTTGACTCCGGAAGCGAAACCATTCTAGACGAAGCGAGCTCGTTTAACCAGATCAAAGTCCCCTAGGTTGGTTGGAGCAAGAACCCAACATCCTCAGAGACTCCGGTTACTCCGAACATTTCTGGTATCTCTGCCTCTATAGAATAAATTCCGCAATAGCGAAAGGACATTACAACTGATCCGAGTGTGACAGTTAACACTTATATTCCTGAACCGGCTCCATCTATAGCCAATTCAGAAGGCGTTAATACCCAACTGTCTGTTGTTGCAGAACTTACATCTTCTTTTGCACCAGAAATATTTTATGGACTTGATGGTCTGCCTCTTCCTCCTAGATTGATTTCCATAGAAGAGATTGTGGAAGATCCTCCATCTAGCACTTTGTTGTGGTCACCAACAACCCCCCTCTTTTGTCTGGTGTTAGCAATAACACCGAGCAAATAGGGGACCCTTAGTAAAAATTCATCAAAATTCCCCTTGAATATTTTTGTTTTTCCTTAGATTCTTATCGCAGCAAAGCAAAGGAAACACCTCTTTTTTATAAGCGTATCAAACCACGAAGAAGCGATGCTAAACTCATCGCATCACATTTACCATAAGCGCTCTTAATGGGAGAGGTTTAAGAAATCCCTGACGGCCGATGTGCAATGTCGCATATCGCAGCAGCCGTATAGAGTGAGACGCAATGACTAATATCCGTGATGTGCGATTTACGATTTGCGATCTCTGATCCACAATCTGCGATCTACGATGATTCGATATTGCGATACCACAATGCTATAATACAAAATATGCGATCTGCGATCTGCGACGAAGCGCGAAATCTTGCTCAGCACAACATTAAAAGGAAAGTTGTCCTTTAACCAGAATTAGGCGCACGCCTATAAAAAGGAATTAATGATCGTATGAATGGCTACTTTTCGTTTTTTGAAGAGTCAGTTCACTTTGAATGTCATGATTATACACACGCAACATCTGAAGCTTCCATATCAAAATTTATTTTTCATTTATTCTTTTCCTTCACGCAACTATAAAACAGGAGATAAAATGGAGTAATTTTTCTTTTGCAGGAAACATCTAAGGAAAAGAGGAAAGCATCGATGTTTAGAGGCCACAGAAGAGACTTCTTCAGAAGAAGGAACTACATATGATAGGCCATCTGAATCTCAGAATCAAAGGCACACAAAAGCAGCATGACTACAAAGATACCTGAAGCTTACACGACAGAAAAGCCCGGAATGAAGAACAAAGGCAGTTTCCAATCCAGAGAATTGCACGGGAAGTAAAGTCTTCTGACTCATCAAGTCATTCACAAAGACAAAAAACCAAAATAGCAAAAGCAGATCCAGTTCGAGAAAAATTCGAGTTATTACCAAGTATACATTCAGTCGGCGGGAGATTCTCTTAAAATATCTGATAGTTTATCAAAAAGGTGGTGCCGACCCTTGTTACTTCTATTTTTGTAACACGCACAAAGGGAAAGGCAACCAACCGACCCCTCTCGGTCGAATGTTGCACACTCACAGTGCTAAGGAGAAAATACAGAAATAGTTCAAAGTTAGATTTAATTTTAGGAATAATTTGCTTTATCAGAGGGACGGTCATTTGAAAACCTGATCCCAAATTTATGTAATCAAGTTAATTAGTTAGCAGTATTTAAACCCTTCTCATGCATTTAGAGAAGGGTCTGGAGATTTGTCAAAAACTCGTCCTCAGAACATGC
>APFE030986889.1:124304-143333 GCA_000404065.3 Pinus taeda
TATTTAAACCCTTCTCAGGCATTTAGAGAAGGGTCCGAAGATTTGTCAAAAACTCGTCCTCAGAACATGCACTTTTGCGCCCTGAGAGGTGGTTTTGATGAATGGATGGATCAAGGTTTATTAATGTTTGCATTTGATATCTGCTACTGATGTTGCACTTCTGTACTCTTAGTAGATGTTAGAGCAAGGAGAGATAAATCATTGTTGCTTAAAGCTTATGAGTTGAACCAGTCATAAATGGTACTTTTATCTCTTGACTATTCCTGCTTATGTTCTTTAAGTGATTTATAGTTTCAGTTATTTATATGTCATTATATGAATGTATGGGTTATCATTTGGCACTTTTGTACGGTGGAGCCGTATTGTTTGTATCTGACATATAAGTAACTTATTATGCGATATGCTGCTCATAACTGTTTTGCCTAACTTCTTATGCAAAATAGTTTAACTTTAATGATTTATGTTCTTATGATAGCTGAATGATATTTATTACCAGTTATTATTCGAAATCTTTTTAGATCGCATAATAGCAAGGAATACACCCCGGGTTAGTGTAGATTAGATGTATTGTTTCTTATTAGGCTACAATAGCATAGTGTTAGTTTAAAGAGTCTAAATTAGATTTGCTTTGAATTTTCCTTAGATTAGCATAGTTCAAGCTCTACACACATACACACACCCAAGGTCGGGAAACTGGTCCCGTCATCCCTAGTCGGACCCGCTATACCAAACAGATAAGGAGTTGCCAACCAAGGTCCGGACCAGGTGGGTATCCCCCTTGTTGTCGACCCGATTTTCAGGGCTTCAACACACTCCAATGCAACTTGGAGCTGGGATTGCCCTGCATCCTTCTTCATCAGAAGATATTCACCCACCATCGGAAGTTCCTAAAGAATCGCTGAGGAATCTTTTGGATAGGCTTAATATGTTTGAAGAACCGTCAACATCAAGGACTGCATTACCCAACACAACAACAACAAAAGCTCCTTCTTCTATTCCGACAATGTTCGCCGGCATGCCATCTGTCCCAACCAGATTTCAATCGCTAGATGGAGTCCATCCAGGGGCTATTTGGACAGTATGAACTGTTCCTGTTTGTTCGTCCGGAATTATATCTGGAATCTATTACGTTGAGTCTCAACAAATTGATCTGTCACAAGGTCAATTTGGACAAACTGGTCCCCAAAGGCAAATAATTCCTTTGAGTACTGCATTACCGTCGTATGGAGGGCCGTAGACCCTTTCATTGCCTTCCTCGGAAGGAAAACCTTTCGTGAGTTCACAACAAAATTTGGTTTATGCTGGAATCACAACTAGCGGTTCGGTGCCAATCCTGTCTCAACAACCAAGAGTTGTATGCTCAATACAACAAAGTTTACCTATGACAAAAATCCCCACTACGCTAGCTATTGTGGCAGTATCGCAAGCACAAGCGTCACCAGTTGTATGCCAACCTCATTCACAGGTTGTAATGCAACAAACTCTTGTACCCATGACACAACCACAATCACCAACTAGTGGAATGACACAGGTTCAAACGGGGAACACCAACCCCCATCTTCGTCAAACAGTTAGTACTGGACAACAACCCATGACTTCACAACCATGGCTGGTGCAATACCAACAACCGCAATTCCAGCAAACGTACCAACGATATGAGCAACAAGCCTTTGCGAATAATGGGTAGCCGCATCAACCATATCATAATGGTTATGCCTGTCAACCTTACCAAAGTTACCAACATCAAATGCATTATGTTGGTATGCAAAGATCGACTGCTCAAACAATTCCATCTTATCCTGGGTATGCTCAACCAAGCCTGAATCAACAGTTGCCTTTCGTGGCAACTTTAGAGTTACCGGATCTGAGTCGACTAACGAATGATCCAATTGCCTATGCCCCTTGGTGGCTGGCGATTCCACATAAACTTCTGTCTGATATTCCTAACTTTAATGGAAATCCGGGCGAAGACCCATTGAATCATGTGATGACCTTTCATCTATGGTGTTCATCAAACACTCTCAATGATGATTTGATCAGGCTTCTCCTCTTTTAGTGCACATTAACTGGTACGGAAACAAAGTGGTATATCGAAATACCTAGAGCTTCGTTTGATAACTTCAGTACCCTAGCCATAACCTTTCTAACCCATTTTCAGTTACCTATAAGGTACGGAATAGGAACTGAGCTACTTACCAATTTCAAGCAAACGACAGCCACTCACATCTCTAATCATATTCATGAGTAGCGACGTCGTCGTACAATGGTAAAAACATATGTTCCTGATCAGCTATTGGCTGAATGGTTTTTTAAGTCACTGTTACCTGCTATTACAAAATATGTGGCAAAGGGAGGAGTCGTCACTGAAGAGAAAGTTATTGCTCATGCACAATATCTAGACTTGATCTATACTCAGTCTGGAACGCTCTACGATAAAATCCCTGATGCTCCTACACCATAATTTTCCATTCCTCCGCCTCCTAAATCAAATAAAGACTCTCATGCCGATGATGGTGTGATAGGAATGACAAGCACAAAAACCGCAAAGGCTACATCGAAAAAGGCCCACACAGTTTCGAGTCAAAATGAAAATGAGGAACTTCTAGCCTCATAAGTAAATGCCATGTCAACATACAAAGGCAAAGAAACCAAGCAACCAGGAGGCAAGAAGAAAAAACAAGGGAAGAAGAGAAACCAGGAGGAATCATCTCCTAAAAAATCTTCTACAAACCCTCCTGGGGATAAGAAACTAAGAAATCCATGCAGTATATGTGACGAGGATCATTGGACCAGAGAATGTCCATATAAAGATGAACTTAGAAAATTCTTCAAAAGTTCAAAAACCTCGGCTGTATTGACTGATCCGTTTCCAAGCCCAGGAACAAATCTAGTTGCTAGCAAAAATGCTTCCCCATCCCAAGTACTAATGTTGTCAGTTTCAAAGCAACTAAATGATGCTCTCATATCGACAAGGAGTAAAGATTACGGGAATCTAGAGATGTTGAACAACAAGGATAATGATCAACCTAGTAGTTCAACAACAACTTCAATCGAAGTTGTACCACCCATCATTCCTGAATTAACAATCAAACCGCCAAAGGGAGTAGTACACAAATCGACATTTAATCCTCATGCCCGAGTAGCACAACACTATAATATAGCGGAGTATTTGGCCCAATCGCCATCAGCGATGTCGATTCTTGAGGTACTACAAAATTGCCCCTCCCAAAAGTAGGCTTTATTATCAGCAATAGGTGGGATTGACCCAATGGATTCCAACCTTGTATCTTTTAATCACAAAGGATACGACCCTCAATTACCAGCTCAACTAGCTTTCCTCATTCAAGTGAAAGCCCTCAACAAAACTGTTCATAGAACAATTATTGATGAGGGGGCATCCACATGTATCATGTCAATGGGTTGCTGGAAAACTCTAGGGTCTCCTTCCTTGTCACGATCGTTGACGACATTGAAAGAATTTGATGGACGAACATACACCCCGTATGGAATATTAAGTAACTTGCAAGTTCAACTGGGGGGCAAAATAGTAGAAATCGATGTTGAAGTCATCGACGGAAATCTCGATTACAACATCCTACTGGGAAGACCCTGGATATACGCCATGGCAGCCGTTGTGTCGACCTACATTAAGAAATTTGCATTTCCTTCTGAAGGAGGAATTACAATCATCGACCGACAAACTTTTCTCCCCAACAATTTGCAAGTTACGGGAAGCATTCCGATGATACATGGAAGCCCTAGCATGCTTCACAATATCGGAGTAGGTCTACTAAAAGACCCTACGTTAATGGGAACTTTTACACTACCGCCTCCTACAAATTTGGCGGAAGTGTCTAATGTATGAACCTGCAATATGATATCTTCCATTCAAAAGATGTCAGAAAACGACATTAAAATGGATCATCCGCAAGTTTTGCCTCTAACCCCACTAGAAATATTATAGCAATCAATGTTTTCAGCATGAGAGGCAAACCCGCATCAACGCTCGTCGAGCATTTGGATAGATAGGTCTAAGGAATATGGCACCCCTTCAAATCCTTGGTCGCAAGGACAGTCTACAGACGAAGGAATCATTCAATTGATGATGATTGATGGGACAACATGGGAAGATTACCACCATCGTTCCCTTTTTCTGAACTGGAAAGAAGATAATTCTGGCAACCTACACCATCCTTCAGTATTTGACTTCCTGACGAATACTGTAAATATGGTGGATTCCGAGAGAAACCTATCCAATATCGAAGAGACTACTACCATAAATAACTCAACTAAAACAGATGTTGTAGAGAATATTCATGTTGGCAAATCTTGTTCTTCTTTAGAACTAGAAATATATAGCACTCTCTTTCATGAGTTTAGAGATGTCTTTGCCTGGTCATATGATGAAATGCCAGGTATTGACTCGAGCATAGTTGAACACGAAATTAAGATGTATCTAGATGTCAAACCGGTACAACACCGGCTAAGGTAGGTGCACCCCAAGAAAGCCGTTGCCATCAAGGAAGAAGTTGAAAAACTCCTCCATGCTGGTTTCATTTACCTCGTTCCTCTAACCGATTGGGTATCGAATATTGTTCCTGTGATGAAAAAACAAGGAACGATTAGAGTGTGCGTCGATTACAAGGATGTAAATCAAGCGTTTCCAAAAGACAACTACCCTACACCCTTTATCGACCAGATAATTGATGAGTGTGTCGGATGTGAAATCTTTTCATTTATGGATGGATATTCTGGGTATAATCAAATAAATATCCACCCACAGGACCAGTCAAACATTGCATTCATTTTTCCATGGGGCACATTCGAATATCGCAAGCTACCCTTTGGTTTGAAGAATGCAGGGGAAACTTTTCAGAGAGCAATAAACTATGCTTTCCATGACATCAAAAACATCATTCAACCATATCTCGATGATCTCCCAGCTCATTTGCGAAAGCAGACCGATAATCTGCGCCATTTGAGAGCGATATTTATACGTTGCCGACACTACAAAATATGACTCAATCCGCACAAATGTGTGTTTTTTGTCAGTTTTGGTCATTTACTTGGCTTCATAGTCTCAAAGGATGGGATCCGTCTCGACCCTTGCAAGGTTCAAGCAATCATCGATTTACATCCACCTTCAAACTTGCTTCAGATTCAAAAACTCCAAGGGAAAGAAAATTTCCTCAGGAGGTTCATTCCAAATTATGCCGAACTAGCTAAAGGTTATACTCATCTATTGAAAAAGGAAGTACCCTTCGTTTGGGACCAGGTCGCGCAAGCCTCCTTTGATGCTTTAAAGAAATATCTAATACAAGCATCATTAATGTATGCTCCTGATTACCAAAAAGACTTTAACCTGTATCTGTTTGTAGCAGATACAACCATAGCAATGGTTTTAGTTCAAGAAGACAATGGAATTGAAAATCCTATCTATTATTTAAGCTGAAACTTGAATGATACGGAAATGAAATACTCCTACTTTGAAAATCTCGCCCTCGCAGCTATTCAAGCGATACAGAGATTTTGACACTACGTCCTCTTCAAGAAAACTACCATTTTATCAGATTGCAACCCCATGACTTATATATTGTCGCGACAGTTGCTGGTGGGCAAATATTCAAAATGGATAGCAATTCTACAAGACTTTGATTTGGAATTCAAAAAATCCAAATCAAAGAAAGCCCTGGTATTCGTAGAGTTACTATGCAATCTCCCATCATCGTCCAATGATGCTACATCCAAAGAAGCAATCGTGGAAGAAAATTTGTTTTTGATATCTTCAAGCGATCTGTGGTATGGAGATATAATTATTTATCTCTAGACACAAACATATAGGTCTAATACCTCACGCTCCGAACAACGACGTATTCGATACCAAGCAAAAGACTACGTGATCGTCGGTGATACTCTTTACTGTCGTGGTATCGATATAGTTCTGCGGAGGTGCCTCACCCATGGGGAGGAAGAAAAAGTCTTGAATGACTATCATTTAGGCACATGTGGGGGGCATCAATCTGGTTATGCTACGGCGCAACAAATTTTGCGAGCAGGATACTTTTGGCCAACAATGTTCAAATATTGCATAACTGCAGTTAGAAGTTGCCATGCTTGCCAAATTTTCGATAGCAAAACTAGAAAACCACCCACACCACTGCAACCAGTAGTAGCTATTGGGCCATTCGCCAAATGGGGCATAGATTTCCTGACATGTAACCCCACCTCGGCCGGGGGGCATGGGTACATCATAATTGCGGTAGACTATTTTACCAAATGGGCTGAGGTAATGCCTACATTAAACAACAGCGACAAAACGGCTGCCCTTTTCTTTTTAATCACGTAGTCTCTAGATTCGGCATTCCATAGGCCATAGTCACAAATCATGGATCGCATTTGCAATCAGATGATGGTTGAATTGGCTGCCAAATTAGGATTGTCCCATGACAGCTCTACTCCGTACTATCTGCAAGCTAACAGACAAGTTGAGGCAATCAACAAAGTCCTAAAGCGCATGCTGCAAAGGATGATCAGAGTCCACAAATGGGATTGGAACCTAATCCTGTACTCGGCCTTGTGGGCATACCGGACATTGGTAAGAAATGCAATCGGGTTCACACCTTTTCAACTTGTGTACAGTCTGGAAGCAATCTTACCAGTTCAATGTGAAATCGCGTCCCTCAAACTCGTAGTCGACCTTCTCCCTGGAACCTCAGAAGAAGAGGCTCATTTCTTAGAACTAATCCAATTGGATGAAACTCGTCGTGATGCAGCTTCGGCTAACGAAGCTCATAAGAAACGAGTCAAAGCACAGTTTGACAAGAATGTCAAACCTCGCGTCTTCTCAGATGGTGACCTGGTCTTACTTTACGACCAGGAGTCCGATAAGTTGGAAGCAGGGAAATTTAAATCATTATGGATGGGTCCCTATATTGTTAAGCAAGTATTAGCAAAAGGAGCCTACGAGTTGATGGACTATGATGGGATTCCACTGGCGCAACCTCACAATGGGTTGTACCTCAAGCGTTACTATGCTTGATTTCGCATAGTAATCCTCATGCTTTTGTTATATTTTTGTTTTCGCCAAGAGAATTTAGTATGGTTAAGTAATCCACTTTTTTCATTCGTTTCAGATGTCTAACCTACTAGAATAATTCGTTGGATATGCCGATGCAGCAAGTCTGATGGACTGCTTGCTGGTTACAATGACAATCTTCCTAGTTTGATTGCAATATCTTCTATGTCTCCGGTTTTGTCTCTTCTCAATTCCTTGAGGTCATCAGTCATTAAATCTTCACCTTGTGCAATAATGGAATGCTTGTAATTTCTGTCCCAAACTTATAATACTTCTGCCTTGCTGCAACATTAAAATTCATTCACCGTTTTCATGTATGAATCAAGGTATATATATATGATTGGGTGCACAGAATTCTTGAAGGCTCACACACATTGAATATTATAACAGCACACAGCATAATTGGTGGCGCACAGTAGTATCAACGGTTTTGTAACCTTATACCATACACAATACATGGAATATGCGTACAACACACATCATTTTCATTGTTTTTGTAACTCATACAATACACTGCACATCTTTTTAATAAACAACGCAACTTTTAATTAATAACACGCACTGTAAATTGTGTGCCATGGTCACATTACTTAATACAATGGTTCAAACAAAAATTACAGCATACGTATCATGGAATGGACAGTATACGTCTGCTGGGTTAAAGCACGTCCCAATCTTTGTATTCAACCATAAAAATTTATGAACAGTGCGGAGAATGTCTCCCTTATTACACAGCTACTACATACAGTCCCGCGCTCCCATTCTCTATCCAAGACACTCTAATCTTTTTTTCTTGGAGAGCTACAAATACATTCATTTTTTCCCATTGTTCATGCATAAAATTTCTAATTCTAGACTTTTACCTGAAAGGAAATCTTTCCTACTTGGCGGCTGAGTTTTACATCTTTTTCCTTCTTATCCATAGCTGCCTTATTACAAAAGCAGTCACATAAAAACTCCCTTTGCCTCTTGCATCACCTCCTCTGGATGCATGCGGGGTTGAGCTACTACTAGCTCCATCTTTAGGTGTTGTAGACCTTCCTCTACCACCTTGACTTCCTTTCCCTCTGAAAGTCCCTCTCCCCCTGACAGACTGCTTCCTCATGAGTTTTTCTTCAGCCTTTAGTGCTATCTGATAGGCTTCCTCTACTGTTTTTGGAGACAGTAGACTTATTTCATCCTGAATGTCCATTCTGAGGCCATTCATATATCTAGCCACTCTCTCAGCTGTGTCTTGGGCTTCTCCAGCTCTTATACTCACCTTATAGAACTCTTCTGTATACTCTTTTACTGTCAAATCTCTCTGCCTAAGATTTTGTATTTTCCTAAACAATGTCTGTTGATAGTTACTGGGCAAAAATTTACCTTTTAGCTTTGCTACCATCCTGCTCCAACTCTTGATTGGCTGCTTGCCCAGTCTCCTCCTTTCCGCTTGCACACCATCCCACCAGAGCGCTGCATGGCCTACTAATTTGGTGACAACAAACTTTACTTTCTTCTCATCTTCCATTTCTTCATAATTGAAGAATTTCTCCATGCTATTAATCCAATCGATCAGTTCTTCTGGATTTAGTCCTTCTTGATATACTGGTACTAACTGGTTCCATGGCCTGGCTGTGGATTTCATCACTGACTGAAAGATCTTCATCTCAGGAGAAATCTCTACCGTTTCCTCCTCAGTAGCTTCAGCTTCGGGTTCACTCACGTCTCCATCATCTATATTCCTACTAGAGGTTAGCGCATCCGACCTAGCTCGCAGCTCCTCTACATCTTCCCTCAATTCAACATTCTCTGCATGCCGTCCTCTTCCACCACATCCACGTCCTCGTCCTCTTCCAACCCTGAAATCCATCCTTCTATTGCTCCTGAGATTTAATTCACCGCCAATTGCTGGCTTTGATACCACTAATGATGGACTGCTTGCTGGTTCCAATGACAATCTTCCTAGTTTGATTGCAATATCTTCTATGTCTCTGGTTTGGTCTCTTCTCAATTCCCTGAGGTCATCATTCATTAAATCTTCACCTTGTGCAATAATGGAATGCTTGTAATTGCTGTCCCAAACTTATAATACTTCCGCCTTGCTGCAACATTAAAATTCATTCACCGTTTTCATGTATGGATCAAGGTATATATATATGATTGGGTGCATAGAATTCTTGAAGGCTCACACACATTGAATATTATAATAGCACACAGCATAATTGGTGGCGCACAACAGTATCAATGGTTTTGTAACCTTATACCATACAAAATACATGGAATATGCATACAGCACACAGCATTTTCATTGTTTTTGTAACTCATACAATACACTGCACAATTTTTTAATAAACAATGCAACTTTTAATTAATAACATGCACTGTAAATTGTGTGCCACGGTCATGTTACTTAATACAGTGGTTCAAACAAAAATTACAGCATACGTATCATGGAATGGACAGTATACGTCCGCTGGGTTAAAGCACGTCCCAATCTTTGTATTCAACCATAAAAATTTATGAACAGTGCGGAGAATGTCTCCCTTATTACACAGCTACTACATACAGTCCCGCGCTCCCATTCTCTATCCAAGTCACTCTAATATTTTTTTCTTGGAGAGCTACGAATACATTCATTTTTTCCCATTGTTCATGCATAAAATTTCTAATTCTAGACTTTTACCTGAAAGGAAATCTTTCCTACTTGGCAGCTGAGTTTTACATCTTTTTCCTTCTTATCCATAGCTGCCTTATTACAAAAGCAGTCAGATATAGAAAGTAGCAATACATAGTAATCTTAGCTTTTCTCTGTTTTTTCCATAACACTAATCTAGCATGGCTTATTATATCTAGAAAAGATGGCATGTTTTATTCCCTATCTATTTTCTAAATTTAGCTAAAAAACATAGAAGCAGCAGGCTAAGGATCCCACTCCTTGCCTGTAATTTTATTTTTATTTTTGTGGAATAAATCAGAAGATTTTTCCTCTGAATCAGATGCTCTTGCATACCACTTGTGCCTCGGGAGTCTGATGCAGGTGCATCCCACCCTTTTCTTAATTAAAGAAAAATCCAAGTGGAGCGATGAAGATGTGGACCAGCAAAGCTGAATCGAAGGAGAAAAATAAGAAAATCTACTTTAAAATAGAGTTAAAGATATTTAAATTAGTTAAAGAAAAATTAAAGAGAGAATGGATAAGTCTCAATAGAGTTCCTATTGTTAACAACCATGCACACTTTTGGGGAGTTTTTGTGGAGAAAAATTAGGGGAGGATAGGATCGGTCTTTCTTAAGACCTTTTATATAAATGTAATGCAATAGGAGTGTAATAGATATCTTATTTGTGAGGGAATTTGTGAGTGAGCTAGATGTAGCCGAGCGTGAGCTCGTTTTTAAGGCTGAAATGCCTTAATTTTGTAACTGTTCCGTAAATATATAATAAAGTGTGTTCCTGTTCTGTGTTAATTTTATACACTTATGTGTTTTATAAATAAGTTAATATCGTTTAATTGTGATTGCTGTACGCGCTGACAATAAACGCAGGGGAGCCAGAGTCTCTTCTACTTCGGCTCTGTTATTTTGAGAAGTCCTAAATTTTATCTTGAGTTCTGGCCAAGTGGAATTATAAAATCCCAGCTATTGCGTACAATGATATCGCGAAAGGTACTTTGGCGTTTGGTTTATATCATGTTTTTGTTTATGTGATTGTTTAGCCAACGTGCAGCGCAAGATAGATCAGTTTTTGGAGAGGAGCAATTAGAAGTGGTTTCATCTTTCTGAATTATTGGGAATTGGGATTTTAGTTAACCCCCAAAATCTCATCCCATCATTTTGGTATCAGAGCAGGGAAAGGATTCCTGAGAGAAGAAAGAAGAATGCGAGAAGAAGCGGAAAGAGGTACAGTTGTGTTAAATATGGAGAGTTTATGGTTTTGCTATTGTGCAGATGGCAGCAGCGGAAGGTGAGAAGATTTGTAGCAACCTAGAGAAGGATGCCAAAATACCGAGTGCGGAGGGCTTGGTGAGGTATCATGTAACAGAGGAGACTGTTACTGTAGAGGTTGGTTGCAGCTCACAGAAATCATGGAAGCAGTTCTAGTGAAGGAATGCAGTGGATAAAATTGCTATTACAAAGACCAGAAGCATATGACGAGGAGGTCATAAATTTTTGTGCCTCGAGAGTCTGATGCAGGTGCATCTCACCCTTTTCTTAATTAAAGAAAAATCCAAGTGGAGCGATGAAGATGTGGACCAACGAAGCTGAATCGAAGGAGAAAAATAAGAAAATCTACTTTAAAATAGAGTTAAAGCGATTTAAAGCAGTTAAAGAAAAATTAAAGAGAGAATGGATAAGTCTCGATAGAGTTCCTATTGTTAACAGCGATGCACGCTTTTGGGGAGTTTTTGTGGAGAAAAATTAGGGGAGTATAGGATTGGTCTCTCCTAAGACTTCTTATATAAATGTAATGCAATAGGAGTGTAATAGATATCTTATTTGTGAGGGAATTTGTGAGTGAGCTAGATGTAGCCGAGCGTGAGCTCGTTTTTAAGGCTGAAATGCCTTAATTTTGTAACTGTTCCGTAAATATATAATAAAGTGTGTTCCTGTTCTGTGTTAATTTTATACGCTTATGTGTTTTATAAATAAGTAAATATTGTTTAATTGTGATTGCTATACGCGCTGACAGTAAACGCAGGGGAGCCAGAGTCTCTTCTACTTCGGCTTTGTTATTTTGAGAAGTCCTAAATTTTATCTTGATTTCTGGCCAAGTGGAATTATAAAATCCCAGCTATTGCATACAGTGATACCGCGAAAGGTACTTTGGCATTTGGTTTATATCATGTTTTTGTTTATGTGATTGTTTAGCCAGCGTGCAGTGCAAGATAGATCGATTTCTGGGGAGGAGCCATTAGAAGTGGTTTCATCTTTTCGAATTATTGGGAATTGGGATTTTGGTTAACCCCCAAAATATCATCCCATCATTTTGTCTAATGATGGACCAGAAGCTGGCTCTAATGACAACCTCTCCAATTTGAGTACAATATCTTCAATACCTAGCTCTCTCTCCTTTGGATCTGTCCTCAGATCATCAGTCATTAAACATGAGTCTCACAAGCAATAATTGTAAACATACCCAGCCTTTGTGCGCTCAATTCAATGGTAATAGATACTGCCCATCCGAAGAATTACCGCCCAATTCATAACAGGTTTTAAATCCCATCCTTTGTGCGCTCTATTCATAACAGGTTTTTAATCCCATCCTTTCAATGCCACGGTGTTTCCAGTGTAACCCACATCGACAGTTCCTTTTTCCATATAAAAACCCACACAATCATTACATAGTTAAATATATTCTGCCTCTACAAATACGTGTACTCTTCCTCATAATTCAAGGCACTGGTTTCTTTTACATTGAAGGGCTACGAATTCATCTCTCCGGCATTGTTCCTCACACACAAATTTATATAGAATATTTATCCATGCAATCCAATTCAGATGCGCACAGCTATCTCCACACATTTACACACAGGGTCTAATCCAACGTTTCATTGTCTACACATTATTAATGCAATTCAAAGGTACGATTCCGCTGTCCATAAGAATCCACACAGTGTTTATAAATTGCCACAGGCATACAACCCATTTACTATGGAAATAACACACACACAGTAACTTTTTAATACGCACATATGATCCACAATCTTGAGGTTAACAATACCAAACAATTTTATATGTGAGTTGCACAGGAAAATAATACAAAACATTCAGTACATGGATATATTCCGCACACAGAAACGCGGCCTTTTCATTCCATAAACAAGACACTGTTCTTCCATTGAAGAACTGCTATTCGACTCCCTCTGATCAGCTTGGTCGCCCAAGTCTTTTTTTTTATTTACATGGATAACCTTACCCATTACAAAAGCAAACTTTTTTTACATAGTAAATTTAGGCTTTTTTTTACAACTTGTTTATCTGTAAAAAGATAGCAAGTTTTATTCCTTACTTTTATGCTATTTTTAACTGAAAAAAAGATAGCCTGTTTTATTTTCTACCCTATTCCTATTTTTAAACTATCTCCACTAAATTAAGATATCAGTTTATGGTCTTACTATTCTTGATGAAAAGAGATCTGGGTATACGCCAGAATCCCCTTTCTTAACCAATTCTCAATTGATACACACGGATTTTCCACGAACCAGCCAACGGTTTATACGCTCAGGTCATATATGTTTCATAAACTCTCCCGACACACATAGTTTCTCCGTTCAGAGGCATTGGAAAAAGAACAGGATGAATCCTTCGATTTAAATGACTAGTTCAGTGATCCTCAATAACCATAAGGTCACGGTCAAATTGGGCAAATTTGACGAACTCGACGAGGAAAAACAAATCATATTTATGCGTAGCTAGTCAGCCAAAATCTGACTGTATAGTGTCTGGAGAAATTTAGAACTTCCTATATCATCTGCAAAATTATACAGTCAACTAAAGTTTATCGCCATTGACTATCCAGAATCAAACCCAAAACTAAATCCGAGGTCGATGCATCCCCTGAGTTCATCCACATCATCATCAGTAAGGCTCTTAGACTTTCTCTGTTTCGATTGTCGATCCTTCTTTCGAATCCAAGCCTCCTCCCGAAATGATTCACTCGACCATGACTAGTGCTTCAGAAGCATTCTTGGAGGAGGAGGAAGGGACTTCTTCTTCTTCGCTTCTCCTACCACACGAATACCACTATTTCCTGTTTCGATACCATCCGTCTGTGTGGCCTTCACAGGTGCTTCAATAGTTAACGCAAGCAATTCAAATCGCCATTGATCCTGTAAGCGATCAATGTCGATCTACAATAACACGAAATTAAGCCAATTATCAAACATACATAAACATATAAATGGCACAACATACACTAAAGCCACGTATATATATAACACAAAACGGTAAGAAAATTAAGGCATTTCATCCTTAAAACGAGCTAACGCTAGGCTACATCTTGAACCTCACAAAATTCCTCACAAACAGATATCTAACACACCCTATCACATTACATTTATATAAGAATTTTAGGAAGAATTTTGGGAAGGATCAATCCTATCCTCTCTGGATTTTCTCCACAAAAGCTTCATGCATGCACGCTTTAAATCTGCTTTATCCTTTTTAAATCTATTTTTCTGCTTTATTCTTTTGTTCTGATCCTCTCGTCCAGTTTGTTTTCTTTGTTGTTGGTTGCTCCTACATCAGAATCCCGAGGCACAAAAATTTATGACCTCCTGGTCTTATGCTTCTCCTGGTCTTTAGCAATTTTATCCACTGCATTCCTTCACTGCAACCAACCTCTGCAGTAACAGCCTCCTCTGTTACACGATACCTCACCAAGCCCTCCGCACTCGGTCTTTTGGCATCCTCTAGGTTGCTGCAAATCTTCTCACCTTCAGCTGCCCCCATCTGCACAATAGCAAGACCATGAACTCTCCATCTTTAACACAACTGTACCTCTTTCTACTTCTATTCGCATTCTTCTTTCTTCTTTCAGGAATCTTTTTCGAGATCTGATTGCACCTGATGAAAGGAGATCTGGGTATACGCCATAATCCCCTCTCTTAACCAATTCTCAATTGATACACACGGATTTTCCATGAACCAGCCAACGGTTTATATGCTCAGGTCATATATGTTTCATAAACTCTCTCGACACACATAGTTTCTCCATTTAGAGGCACTGGAAAAAGAACAAGATGAATCCTTCAATTTAAATGACTAGTTCAATGATCCTCAATAACCATAAGGTCACGGTCAAATTGGGCAAATTTGACGAACCTGACGAGGAAAAACAAATCATATTTATGCGTAGCTAGTCAGCCAAAATCTAACTGTATAGTGTCTGGAGAAATTTAGAACTGCCTATATCATCTGCAAAATTATACATTCAACTAAAGTTTATCACCATTGACTATCCAGAATCAAACCCAAAACTAAATCCGAGGTCGATGCATCCCCTGAGTTCATCCACGTCATCATTAGTAAGGCTCTTGGACTTTCTCAGTTTCGATTGTCGATCCTTCTTTCGAATCCAAGCCTCCTCCCGACAGGATTCACTCGAACATGACTGATGCTTCAGAAGCCTTCTTGGAGGAGGAGGAAGGGACTTCTTCTTCTTCTCTTCTCCTACCACACAAATACCATTATTTCCTGTTTCGATACCATCCGTCTGTGTGGCCTTCACAGGCGCTTCAATAGTTAACGCAAGCAATTCAAATCACCATTGATCCTGTAAGCGATCAATGTCGATCTACAATAACACGAAATTAAGCCAATTATCAAACATACATAAACGTATAAATGGCACAACATACACTAAAGCCACGTATATATATAACACAAAACAGTTACAAAATTAAGGCATTTCAGCCTTAAAATGAGCTCACGCTCGGCTACATCTTGAACCTCACAAAATTCCTCACAAACAGATATCTAACACACCCTATCACATTACATTTATATAAGAATTTTAGGAAGAATTTTGGGAAGGATCAATCCTATCCTCTTTGGATTTTCTCCACAAAAGCTTCATGCATGCATGCTTTAAATCTGCTTTATCCTTTTTAAATCTATTTTTCTTCTTTATTCTTTTGTTATGATCCTCTCGTCTAGTTTGTTTGCTTTGTTGTTGGTTGCTCCCGCATCAAAGTCGTAGTTCACGTAACCTGGCTTCTGCGGCATGGGCCATTTTCAATCCCAGTGGCGAGTTAGTAAGTTTTAGAGGAGTGTGTATTGGTTGGTCTACAAACAATATCATTACGTACAGTGCTTTGATATAACTCCTTTCTGATGCCATCACTCATGGCATATGCCAACTTGTCGTCAGGCTAGACTCACAGCTCGTCATTCTACAACTCACCGACATCTATTCCGTACGAAACCTAGCTATCTATCGCATGTTCCTAAGGGTCAAAATTTTGGAAAGACAGTTTGATTTCATCCAATATCAACATATTTCCAAAAGTTTAAACACATTAACAAACTCATTGGCAAATTATGTGTTAGATAAACATTTGCGACATTTATAAAAAGAAGCATCACAACAATATATGTAGCAGGATCATGTAACTTAACCAAAATAAAGCTCCGAAAATCAAAAATATATTTCATAACTATTTATAGTCTGTACATAATGTTTTGTAACCAAGACAAAATCAGTCAAATGACCCAAAGCTCAAAATGCTAGGGGGCACCCTAGTCTAATGATGCTGGTGATAACAAGTCACCGCCTGTGCAATCATGCGTAAAAGCCTAGTCCATCGACTCGGCACTCAAGTAGTATGTTGCTGCAACCGCAGAGGCAACTCATCGGTCCTCACATTCAAGATATCAAGGGTAAGACCCTCAATCTGGTCTTGTAGTGCTAAAAGAGTCTCGACCACATCAAGGTCGCGAAGGATGGCCCTCCCAATAGCCTCTCCAGCTGGAGCGGCCGCTAGGTCTCTGCGGCGTACCGCCGGTCGAACTGGTCCAATGTCTGCATGAGCACATGAGTTTTGATTAGTCTTGATCAAAAAACATAAGAACATTATAAAGAACAATGAACAGAGATATGGTCAGAAGAATTACCCATGGCACCCCACTGCTCGCCAACTGACAGCACCAAATCTGGGTCACCTCGAAAATCCATACCAGCATATGGGAACCTGGCATAAACCATCTCCTGATGATTGAACCACTCAAAGAAGGTCTCAGAAAAAGAAATCTGGGGTTGTCCAGCGTGCCGAGACATGAGGTCAACCCATCTCTGCATCCGTGGTTCAGTCGGTGGAGGTAGGCTAAGTGAAATGTACTGCGGCTGCATCAGTGGGATTCTCTCCAAGGCGAAAGTGGTCAAAATAGAACCATAACCAAAGTTCTTGGATCTTCTTTTTTTCACCTTGGTCAATTTTTCTTTCATCAGAGAGAGTACTGCATCACACCAATTGAACACCTTCGGTTCAAGGCATTCCAAAGCATACTGCATATAAGACCTGTTAGCTATGTGAAGAGCAGAACTACCAGCCAGTCTAGCAAAAGTGAACAGAATGGTCCGTAAGGGCCATTCAGTGACATCTCGTATATTGATCTTGCCATCCGTACTCGGCTGAGATCCCTCTCTGCAGTGCCGGCAAATGTACTCCCTCACAGACTCACCCCCATGGGTGGAGCCTGATAATGAGTGAGGGGCACCATGCCTCGATAAACCGGTCAGAAAATAGATGTCCACGACTGTCAGGGGGATCGATTTGCCCCTAATATGGAACACCTGGTTGATATGATCCAAGGCATTGAGGAAATATTGCAACAAACTTATTTGTTGCCTCATGCTAGAGATACGGAAAAACTTCAACAAGCCACAGTTCCGCAATGCAGCTTCTGTTCCTGGATCATGTAAAGCAACAACATCCTCTTCTTCATGCTTGTGTTATGACCATGTAACAACCATTTTGCTCCGATAAATCTCTGAAAAACGAACAAGAGAAGAGTTAGGATCTTCATTTTGTAAAAAACAGGCAAAAATCCATGAGGAAACTATGCAAAAACTTTCCTCCTTGCGCCCATCGCACCCCAGTAAGTGTATTGGGAGCAATGCATACTGACTAGTCAGTGAGAAGATCAGTATGCATCGCACCTTTCGATTAAGGAAAGGTGTGATGGTCCCAAGGCAAGTTCTTCAAACCCTAGAGGCTCAGCAGAACAAGGAAACAAGCTCAGAATCCAAAATGAAAAGCATGCAATTGAAGAGAACAAGTTTAGCTCCTACCTGGTCCAAACGACATCGAGAATCGTCCACAGAATATCCCAGAATCCGCTAGTGAAAATTAGGGGGGAAAAGCACCTCCAAAGCTCCAACAAACCAAATTCAAATGAAATGGTAAAATGAGAGGTAAAAGTCACTTTTAATTTACCATGCACGTAATTCAAGTAAAATACTAGTGTTCTTAACTCATTTATCAGGCATATGTTTTCATTTCTAATCGCTTTGATGAAGCAAATGAATAGGTAGTACAATATTTGGAAGAACAAAATGCTAATGGTGAATCAAAGACTCAATGACCATCATGGCAAGCAATGTTACCACAGGGTTCAAGCTCGTTAAAAAATAAACCCTCCACGAGCAGTTTTAGCGCATAGTTCAAGCTCATTAAAAAATAAACATAAGTCATGAGTAAATGTTTCCCCTAGAGTTTAAGCTCATTAAAAAATGAACCAGTAAATAACCATTGTGAATGCCTTATCACCAGCTTTTGAGCCTTGGTCGTGTTCTCATCATCACCTCAACTCTGTTTTTAGCCGATCATTCACCCCCATATGATTGTTTACCCCTTCGAGGAACATCTTCGAAGAGTCATTCTATTAGCCATCCTTGTGACACTGCCATGATTGGAAAATTCCAAATCTTACCTGGAATCAGTTGCTACCCAAAACCATCACTCGTTCCTCGAAAACGAGTCTTCTTTAAGCTCTTTTCAACTGACTTGTAAAATATGAAAATATTGCCAAGCGATTGGCCTTTCCGGATCGTTAAAGTCATTGGAAGTGTTATCCCTCCTCTAGATTTTAATCTTTTTGGACCTAAGGGATTATTACACAAAAAGATCGAGCACTTGTCTTGTTCGGCTTGTTAAAACTATCGAAAATTCATCCCTTTTGTATTATTTTATGGTTTTTTAGACTCAAGGGATTATATGACAAAAAAGAATCGTTGGATTCTCCTTTCCATTTCTTTCAAACTCTCCAAAATTGAAAGGGACCAAGTTATCTTTGTCGTTAAACTCGTTAAAACCGAATAGCAACAAACTCATCCAAATGGACAAGAACGAGTTTCACTGTTGCTAGGCTCACTAAAATAT
This sequence comes from Pinus taeda, assembly GCA_000404065.3. Classification (NCBI taxonomy): domain Eukaryota; kingdom Viridiplantae; phylum Streptophyta; class Pinopsida; order Pinales; family Pinaceae; genus Pinus; species Pinus taeda. The sequence goes on from APFE030986889.1 coordinate 143,240, forward strand.
AGCGACAGGTTCGCCCGAAGGGCGGATTATAGAACAAGAATATGTTATCCTCCTCAAGCTTGACAAAAATAAAGAGGTACTGGTCAGCAATGAC
>APFE030986889.1:143566-167685 GCA_000404065.3 Pinus taeda
TTCGACTCCAGAACATTTTTCACATGGATCGACTTGTACTCCGAGTGAAGATTGAACGAGTTTTGAAGACCCTAGATCTAGTTTCATCCATCTGGGCTGCGATATATTCAAGAATATAAAGACATCAAGTGTACATCATTTCCAAATAGATGATCATCCAAATCAAAGGATGATGAGTCCATATCATCAGTCTGTCACACAGATGATTGTCTGTCCTATGTACACAAAAATGAATTTATAAAGCTGAGCATGGGAATGCCCACCTCAGTTAGATCATGAAAAAATGTTGTCAAAATAATTTATTGTATTGTATCTTATTACAAGTTTCCTCCCAGCTCGAAAAAACTTTGGATCCTCATAGCAAAGCATTTCACCCGACATCAGAAAGATTAACAACCTCATGCTTTAGGCGGAAACTATTATAGACATTTTTGGGCACTTCAACCCCGATCATAAATGTCCATAAACTAAGGGCTCCTAAGTCCCTAAAAGTGTTTCTTCACTGCCTAAAGGAACAAGTTCAGTTGATTACATCATCTCCCAGAAGTTCTCCACTGAAAACTGCTCATAAATGGTCAAAACTAGACCATACTGAAAGCCCAATGCAGAGGGTGCGATGCATATCACCTTCCTAGTGTACAAGGTGCAATGCATACTAAATTTCTCCTCTGTAGGGTGTGATGGTCAGGAATGGAAAAATGGCAGCGACAAAATGCGAGGTGGAAGATCATGGAATCTTCCAGAAGCTTCCCCTCTAACACTTGCCTCTCTATTTTCAACCAGGGATGAGTAAGAGATCATCATTCTCCAAGTGGAAACAGGAACTATAAGAGAGAAGACACTAATCAAGACCCCAGAAGATGACTCACCTCCCTATAATCATCTATATATGGATCCCTCATCACAGAGATCCAGAGGCTGGAATTTTGTATCTTATAGAGAAGTGTTGTTGGTTTTCTAGTGTACATTCATAGTGTTGGGTGATATAAGCTTTGCTTGAGGTGAAGAAGGGCTTTCTAGCTAGAGGATGATGCTGGGTCAGAACATATGGTTGTAATCCTCTTGCTATTTTTCATCTTAATAAAGCTATTCTAGTTTTCTTCGATATTCTTGTGTACTTGTTTATATATGCATTTGTATGTTTAACACACATCTGATCCTGTGTTATTTACGAATATAGATCTTTGTTTCTTCGATAGTAGTATGTTGTTGTGATTCCACAGGTTCTCTTTGAAGTTGGGCAGATGAAGAAGAAGCAGCGAAGCTCTATCATGAAGGAGAGGAAATCAAGCGCAAGACTAAGTTGGTCTTCTTGGTTCTCCTCTTGTCTATTTTCATAAAGGAAAACGAAAGTAGACTTTACTTGTTTGTTTCTAAGATAGCCACCCATCTTAGTGGGAATAGCAGCATCCGAGTGGACACTATTCCTAGTAATAAGGTGACATGTGAGATAATGGAACAGAGTGGGGGAAGAGGGAAGGCTCTAAGTAATGGAACAGAGTGTATGCATATAGGAGGGAGAAATCATGGTACATGTGTTACCATGGCCTTTGTTTTTCCACCCTTCTTCATATTACTTGTTCCTTTTATTTTTTTTTCTTACTTTTACTACTCGCAGCTCTAGGGGATGAGAGTATGATGTGTATGATATGATAGTGATTATCCCCTTAAGGTTGGGTAGTTCATCGCCCACTAGGGGTTGGGACAATCATGGGTTCCTTAGTGATGTAGGGGGCACTCATAGGGCCCTAGGAACTAGGGTGATAGTCATAGTGATAGGGGGTAGAGATCATGTTTAACTTTTTCCCATGTGCAAAATTCTTATGTCTCAACCATATTTTGCATTTTGTGGTACATTTCCTAGTGTAATTGGCCAAATTATGCTTTTATATATTTTTTAATTTGAATCAACCTTCGGGGCATCATTCCAAGCCCAACACAAAGTGTGGGAAAGGGGAGGGGGATGCTAACACCTTGTGGACCCAATGGACAAATGTGGACCCAAAGGGATAAAATGTGAAAAGGGGCTGTAATGAGTGGATGAGAGTGAGATATATGGTATCAAGAAGCGGGACCATGCAACCGAAATTAGGGTTTCCCATGTAGTGCCACTGCTAAAGCTAGTAATCAATAGATGAAATCCCACATGACTAAGATACAAGATTAACCCCCAAGTTGAGGTAAGGGAACAAGAGTAATGTTCAAGCAATTATTTCCACCAAATTACCCCACTAATACATGTCCAAATGTGCCCAAGAAAAGGAAGCATAAACACCCAATCACTTAATGAAAAGTCATACCTTTGGGGTTGGAAGGTCCACCTTCAAACATACAATTATAAAATATGAGCTAGGACACACAATGGTTGTCTCATGTGGAGGCAAATGGTGGTACATCGAGCTATCTAGTGATTGCAAGGGGTTGTTGGCTACCGACAAAAAACAAATCTAGGAAAAATTTCTCCCATAGCGGTCACCCACTGGTGGTGTGTAATAAGTACCTAGGAACCTGGTTGAGGTTTTACATTATGTCTAATGCATCATAACCATGGAATTTAGCATATGACATTTTTGTTTTAAATTATCCTTTTATCACTGGAACATCAATTAACTCATTGTTGTTGTACATAAAATATTCACCAAGTGTACATCAAAAATGTCCCTAGTGTTTTTTTTCTCTAACACCCACATGCAACGAAATTTTCCTTCCCATGTTGCCACTTTGATAGACAATGTAGGATAGTGCATCATAAAATGGCCTACAAACATCATTTTTTATTTTGAAGTTGCGCCATAATATTGTTGGAAGTGTAAATTCCTTGAAGATCAAATGTTTATATAAATGCCATATGGTAGTAATGAACATTAAAATTACAGTCATCCATTGCAACTATGATGCAAAATTTTGACAAAATTTTATGTTATTAAGTATCCCCAACTACCATGTGGAAATTTGTATGGATGAAATTTACAACGATGGGGTTTGAGGGTTGTACATTCAAGAAAACTATCCCAACAAACCATATTAATTCACCTCGTTTTATGTCTAACATGTGTTTGTTGAATCAACATCATTAAAGTGTCAAACATTGTGCTAAATGTTATAGTGGGAAAGTAAAACTTGATCCCAATCCACCATGTACCTTGTTTCTTAATGCATTAAACATTCTTGTTCACCCTCTATAGTGTTTTAGTAAGGATGGGATAATTTAGAGCATCTATCATTTTCATTTCTTTAAGGGAACTATCCCACCTATGGTTACTAGCCACTAGGGCATCTTCACTTATATAATTAATATGGTTAGTACAATGGGAAATTGTCTCTTGCTAATTTATAGCAAAAATATAGGATTTTGTAGGAGGCTGAAGTATGGCATGATGTAGCAAAAGGACAACCTGATGATTGAGGTACTCACTTCATACCCATAGGTTGCAATTCTATTGATTCTACTTAGCAACATGTTTCCTTTTGAATCCACCCTATACCACACTGAAGAATATTTAGGGTCTAAAGTTAAGGTTTGATATCCATGCTTTCAAACTAGTTGCAGAGCTCCCTTTGCTACCATGACCAAGTGTAAATTGTTACTCCTCTTAGGAACAATCAGGAACCCTCTCTTTAATTTTCTTGGTCTCTTCCAATTTTGGATGAGTCCAATGCATGAACTTTCTACTCCTAGATTTTATTTCTTCCAAATGCATGGGGATTTTTTTCATTGTGAGTCTCTTCTTGTTTGCTTTATCGTTTCTCCCATTCAATTTTATGTATGTTATCGTAAGGCGTATGCTACTACATTTGCTTTCCAGTCTTCCAATTTGATTCTTTCTTTAAGATATACATTCTTTTAGTCATCTTCCTCCTCATTTTTGGAATGATGTTCTTTAGTGTTGACAATACAATGAGCTATAACTAAGAAATCTCATGAATCAATAACCCCCCATTATTGCACTCAATAGTCTTGTTCACCCTCTATAGTGTTTTGGTAAGGATGGGATAATTTAGAGCACCTCTCCTTTTCATTTCTTTAATAGAACTATCCCACCTATGGTTACTAGTCACTAGGGCATATTTGCTTATATAATTAATATGGTTAGTACAATAGGAAATTCTCTCTTACTAATTTATAGAAAAAATATAGGATTTTGTAGGAGGCTGAAGTATGGCATGATGTAGCAAAAGGAAAACCTGATGATTGAGGTACTCACTTCATACCCATAGGTTCCAATTCTATTGGTTCTACTTAGCAACATGTTTCCTTGTGAATCCACATTGTATCACACTGAAGAATATTTAGGGTCTAAAGTTAAAATTTGATATACATACTTTCAAACCAGTTGCAGAGCTCCATTTGCTACCATGACCATATTGTTACTCCTCTTAGGAACAATCAGGAACCCTCTCTTTAATTTTCTTGGTCTCTTCCAATTTTGGATGATTCTAGTGCATCAACTCGCTACTCCTAGATTTTGTTTATTCCTAATGCATGGGGATTTTTTGCATTGTGCATCTCTTCTTGTTTTTTTATCATTTGTCCCATTCAATTTTATGGATGTCATCTTAAGGCGTATGCTACTGCATTTGCTTTACAGTCTTCCAATTTGATTCTTTCTTTAAGATATACATTCTTTCAGTCATCTTTCATACTTTCAAATCAGTTGTAGAGCTCCATTTGTTACCATGACCAAGTGTAAATTGTTACTCCTATTAGGAACAATTAGGAACCCTCTCTTTAATTTTCTTGGTCTCTTCCAATTTTGGATGAGTCTAGTGCATCAAATCGCTACTCCCAGATTTTATTTCTTCCTAATGCATGGGGATTTTTTGCATTGTGCATCTCTTCTTGTCAGCTTGTTGGGGCCTGGCCCAGGTTTAGATTTGATTAGCCAAACAAATCCCAGTACTACTGGCCCTTTCAAAAATAGTTCGTGGAGCGCGGACTGAGGTCTCATCCGAAGTAGTATGGGAGGGTGCTAGAACCAGGTTTCCACACCCTAGAGATGTTTGATGAGTTTGACTGGTCCACTATTTGTCCCTGCGTGTAGGTCGCTTCATGCACCTTTCTATTCCTCGCGGCCTAATACACTGCTTTCACGCAACCCTACTCAGGGGCTATGCGTTGCGCCCTACACTCTTACCCAAGACCTTACTTATATTCCAATATTAGTTAATTCTCTTTGCCTACTTGAATGTCTTAAGTTATACTTAACAATACAAAACATTCATATAGGTTCGTGCAGTAAATAAATAGTATATTTGCAAATTATATCCAATCATGCATTAAACCAGGAAAAGATAACAGAATGATAGCAAAACTTCTCTTTATTGATTATCCAATGGTTACAGACTCGACCCACCCTACGCACTTAGCTGCGGACTACTAGGCCTCTGCGCACTCAGTTGTAGAGCCTCCTCCTACTCTATGACCCATAGAATCACTTTACAGTTTGACTCAATCACTTTGACTTCTCATCCTTCTATTTTCTCCTATTAGTTATTAGTTATCTTTTACACTTAAAGCCTCACTCTACTTATACAATCCCATGGTCCATGGACCATGGGTAGGTCTATCCAGCCAACATTACATTACAAAAGTAGGGTGGACAACCCTGTGACTCTATCATACTTTCGAGTCGTGTGCCCGCAATTTGTGGAGCTTTTACAACAATATTTGGTCAAAACTTGGGCTTTAAGCCCCAAAAAATGCCTTGGGGGGATTCCATGCCTAATAGGCCCCCAACACAAACATCATGAATCACCCTCAAGTCACTTTGTCAGCGCAGAGATCTTTTCACAGAGTCCCCCCAACTAGGTCCGAACTATTGCAAGGTTGGCAGTGCACTGAGTTGCTTCCTACTAAATTTGTTGCATACGTTGCTCTGAGACCTATGTGTCAGGAGTGCTTCTCTGCATCAGGACATGAATCCCCTGCATGTGTGCAAGATTGCCTTCAATTTCTGCAGTGATGGTGAAGGCCTCATCAATCCAAGGCTAAACATGCACCTTCAGGACTGCTTCCTTGTGTCGTGTCGTGTTCACCTGCTCCTTCAACACTTTAGCCTATTGCATCCACGCGAGCCTCTAAGTGAGGACCACTGTCTACGCAATTCCTCAGACGTTGTCATACTATTGTTGGAGTTCTCGCACTTTTGTCTCTAAGCACTAGATGTTGGGGTCCTCCTAGAAATTGGTGAGGACCTCAAGTGATTCTTCCAACATGCTGGTGCAGTCTCGCACTGCATTGCCAATCTTGTTCAGTCCCATTGTGATAGCACTAGCGCGCTATTCTCTGACTTCCAGGGGAATGGATGGTTGTGCCTTCCACCACAACTCAGCGATTTAAAGGTTCATCTCTAGCTGAACCTTTGTCATTGCTTCCCTTGCCTCACGTACCCCTACTACTAACCTGTGGATCCGCACCTCTGCTAGCATGTCTGCTGGGATGGCCAACCCCAAGACGCTTTGGCAAGCATCGTCTATTACCTATACCAGCTGTTGATTTTGCGACACCACTTCGTCACGCTGCAAGCTTAGTTGTTCCATATTGATTTTTCGCTCACTGAGGACTTGCAATGCACCACTCTCCCTAGTGCACAGCTCTGCAGTTATCCCATACTACAAAACATATAAGGTCTCTTATGGGATTGCATCCATATTGAGACCGAGACCTTTCAACGCGCTAACCGTAGGCCTATTAGCCTCATTTTATGTCACTAGTGCCCCTTCTGGCAGCACTATGGTATTAGTCATCCACACATGCAACATCTACTCTATTGTTGTTGAGCCGACTACGAGGCTGGTTGAAAGGGTACCAGCCTGAGGAGGGTGCACCTGTAATTCCTGCAACTACACTCTGAGGGCCCCCAACACATTTTGGTTCTCCTGCATGAAATCTTGGAGAGCCTCAGAGGTGACATCGTGCACTATCTCGCCGATGTCATGTAGATCACCCTCAGTTAGGGTGATTAGGTCAATAGACAACTTCGATGCCTTGACCTTCTTACACAACCCTGCCCACCCTATTGGGTGTTGGCGATTCAATTACGTCGATGTGCTTTGTGGGTCTACGCCTCCCTCTTCTGCCTCTGCTTCCTTTGCTTCCTACCCCTGCGAAGGCATCATTTAGCCCTCGCCCACCTTCGCGGCTACCTCTTGTGTTATTGCTGCTATTGCGGCATTTGCCTGCTTAGTTGCTTTCTGTGTAGCATCCTGCACTTCCCACACTTCTGCTGCTGTTGCTTCCTCCCTTCTCTTTTCTACCAACTATGCGATGTGCAACTTGGCCTCATCTTTCTTCCTCTGCGCCACCGACTTTTCTATCTCCGTGAGGTCTAGAGCATGCCACTCTGGCGGCCATATCTCTATAACGTTAAAGATGACATTGTCTATGGCTAAAAAGGGTAGCTTCCTCCATTATTTAGTCGAGTTCTTGCATGCTCTTATGTAAATGTTATGCATGTTTGCTTTGAGTCCTGCAAAACTCAGAAGACTATTGTAGATAGTGGGTGACAATTGCGGCTTGCAGTTGATCCCTATTCTGAGGTTCATTTGCATGAAAACGCAAAATATTTTGCTGTCACGGATCCTAGTGGCATCCTTTGTGGCCCAAAGTGAAGCATACTTCACAGCCTCTGGTGAGTTCCTGTCAATTATGGGGAATTGACTATCCTCTGATAATTCCCCTGCCACGAGCACTATGGATAGCAGAAGCCATGCATAGTGGAACGTTTTGCCTTGTTCCTGTTCTTTGTGAAAATTCTCTAAAAATTTCATGCAGAGGAACTCAGACCGGTTAAACTAGACCCCCTCCGTGCACTGCTCAACTAGTGTGACCAACGGCATAGGTACCTCATCTGCGTGACATTTGCGCATAACCTTTCCTACCAAGATTTGGTTTGCCACGTGTACTACTTTATCCTTGATACTGCAAATGGAGTAGCCCCTCTTCTTCTTTTCCAGCCTGTACTTTCTCTTCATGGCCTCCGCGATGACCATGTCACTGCTTTTCCCTTCCGATATGACCGCGGGGTCTTCTCCTTTGCATGGAAGCCAGGAAATTCATTGAATCAAGTCTATCGTGATGGGGATGGGCTCCTCTAGTCACAAACACCCATCATGCGCCAGGCAGAGCAGCTGCCTGATGACGAAAATGGTTATTGGGGTGCGCTAGAAATGTGGCACCCAGAGCAAGTTAACTAGCCCGACCTTTTCCACTCTGCAAAACCACTTCCATAGCTCTAATTTTGTAACCCTCACTGCAATGTTCTGCTTAAGCTTCATGAGGTTTCAGGTTGCAAGGTGAGGGAACTTCTCGTGGTTAGCGAGGTCCCAATCTTCAAATTTTAAGCTCAGCACTCACCCTAGGTGTGTTCCCTAAAAAATAATGTTGTCTGGGAGAACCAGGGTCTGGAGCAAGCTCTTGGTCTCGTCAAAGTCCTTGGGTACTCTATCCTTTCCTTTCCGTGGGGGGATATAGGCAGTCAACTTTGTCGAGGGTTGTGTAGGCTCAGCTTCCACCTCCATGCCTTCTTCCTCATCTTTTGCGATAATCAAGTCCTCCAAGTCTTCTTCTTCTGCATTGATCACGATGGTGACCACTTTCCCCTTGTCCTTCATTGTCAGCTTGGTGCGCATCAGGTTTCACGGGGACACATGTACGGGGACGATTGCTTACTTTTCCTTCTTGGGTCTTGGCATGAGTGGTGACTTCGGGATTTCTGCCACAAACCTGGGACCTATCGAAGCATACCCCATAGTCAGGGCCTATGTCGCCTCTTCGGCAGTCATTTCGGTTATGTCCATAATGTCTGCAACTATTGCCATCGTGTTTTTCCAGGAATCTAGCACTCTTGAACTCAGGGGCTCAATCGACGCTTGGCTCACAACAATCAAGGCTTTGCTCAATGGCTCAGTTCGCAAATGACCAAGTGTTGTTTGGTGGGAATCCCTTTGTATTTTATAGCACTTTTTGAATTTGAATTCAACTATTCCCCCAAATTCTGGTTCATTAATGCTCCCTTGGCGACTGAGTTTTCCAAATTTTGCCCATAAATTGAGTCTCAAATGCCTGCCGCCTGCTCCATTTGGCCTCAAGTCGATCAACCCATCATGAATAGTGACTTCAATAGTCACTTTTTGGTCAACCCGCACGGCAGCACTACCCACCGTGCATGGTTGTGGACCTTGTGGTTCTTCGCTTCTATGCATAGCTCCAACATTGCATAGTTCCCGGGAAAAATAGTTTATAGTCCTATGATTCCTTTCAACTGCCTGAAGTGCTAAGACTATTCTTCCCTCAGCTAGTCAGGTGGTCGTGCCGCCTGTGTGTAGTTTCCTCTGGTCATCCATCATTCTTCCCGGGAAATACCCACCTTTTACCGTTACTGGCACTATCGCACACCTTATCATCTGCAACGCATCACCCTGGTTAATTTTCTTAGTAATATGCATTCCAATCCAAGGCATCAGACTAATCAATTCGTGGTGACAGTCCTCAAACTTGTCAGCATGATCGTGTGCACCCTGTTTTATCACCTTAGTCTTCTTATCAAGAAAATCGTCCCTTATCTCATCCTCTAGCTTTTTGACTTCCACTTCTACTAGAGTGGTTTTCTTCCTTAATCGCACCCTTTCTTTTTCAAGTTCTTGGAGCCTAAAATTTCCCTATTGGATTTCTCCCTCAAGTCCCAAGCGTTCTGCTTTTTGCAGCTCTATGATCCCTTCTTTCCAGGCTTTGCAAACCATCATATCTACTGGTGCTGCTATGCGCGGAATAGGCCTTTCATGCTCCATGGGGATTATAGCGTTTGCTTCATACTTCATCTTCGAAGGTTCTTATGCAGTTAGGGTCTTGCACATGGTCCTATAAGCCCATAGAACCTCTGGTACCCGCAGGTTCCAGTCAGTCTGCTTCGCATTGTGGACTTTGTTCAGTGCTTCGCGTATTTTGTTAAAGGCTTTTGTATGGATATCCTTCTATGTACTTGGTCTTTTCATACTTCACAGTCCCAACCAGAGAGGTCACTCACGCCATTGTCTTACCCACACCTGCTTACTGATCGTGTCTCCTACCATGGGGACTATGTGGATTCCTGCAGGTTTCACACCATTTGCTTGTATCCACCTAGAAAGGTGGGTGCGCAGGTCGTTTCATCCATCATACTTGTATTTTAACCACATTCTAGGCTTCCCAAACAATATGTGCATCATCATTCAGTGGTAGTGCCAGTCCTCAAAACTCTTTTGGTGCATACCCCACCACCTGGTCGGTGTAGCGCGTGGTACCCATTTCAAAGCATCGAAGTGATGCTATTCCAACACTTCTCATTCAAATTTGTGCAGGAAATCATCCACCTTGCTCAACCCATCATATGTAGGTAGATCTCTTCTCTTTGTTGTTACACAACACAGTAATCTCGTCATCCTGTTATAGTTGAGTGTGCTTACCTTGTGTAACCGATTCTGACATCTTTCTATCTCTTCATCAAAATCTAATGTACAGGAGCTTTCGCGCTTCCATGAGATTTAGCCATCTGCAATTGGATTTACCCAGTATTGCTCACACACAATTATCTTGTAGATGCAGTCTAGATTGTCGTTGTTGTTGTAGTTGTGCATAGGCTCTGTGTAGCGTGATCCTTCTGCAGGGTCTAAAGATACCACTACGCGCAGTGACTTTTTCTCAAAAGTCATCTTTTTCTTCTTTAGATTTATCACTCCATTAATTTTAGTGGCCCAATCTATTCCTAGTAGAGCGGGGTAGGGATTATTGTCATCAACAATCTCTATCACTTCAAAATCTGCTAGCACACTTTCTCCTTCGACATCTACTATGATTCCCTGCAGTCTCCCCATAGGTAGGATCTTTTGTTGGTTTGGCATTCATAGTTGGATAGGAGACCATTGCAACACAGGCCTACCCATGTGCTCCCATGTCTATTTTGGCAAGACATTTGCATCTGATCCTAGATCCAGAATCACTTGGTCCATCTCATATTCCCAGATCTACGTGGTCAATCTCATCTCCCTTCCTGTTTGCATCGTGTACTTTCCAAGCTTTCAGACTATGCATGGTTCTCCTGGTGTAGTCCCAGCACATCTAGTTATGATTTCTTCACAGCCTTGCTATTGTGTAGAAGCTTCATGCAGGTCTCTAAGAATGTAGTGAGCATCGATGGGTCCATTTCCGACTCTATTCTGTCTTTACTTCCTAAAGTGGAGGCATCCGCAAAGCTCCTCTTAGCTTCCATGAAGGACTCCTTAGCACACTCCAAATCAAATTCTGGTTCCCTCGTTGGAGCCTTGAGAACCCAGGTACTTTCTTCAGGTTGCTTGCCTTTGTCATCCCCTGTCATAATACCACTCCAGAGCACAATATTTATGTTAGGGTCTTTCTTGCATAGCTCAGACCTCATCATTTGCAGGTTCTAAGTCGGGGGAGGCTGGAATGCTCCTTTATCGCGCAACCTTGCTATCAGTGTGGGACAGTCTTCCGTATCATGATCAAACTATGTACAATATAAGCATGATGGTCTCATTGGATTTGTACAATCGTGCGCATAATGCCCCTGCCCTCCGTAATTGTAACATATCAGTTGTCTACGACCTCTTCTTGGTCTCATTCCTCCTCGACCTCATTTGTGCCCCTGAAATCTAGTGCGTGCCATTCCTGCATTTTGATCGAGGGCTCTTGTTTCAACCGAAACTCTGTAGGTAGGAGTCTGATCCATCATTAGTTCATAACTTCTATAGGTTCGCTCATCATGGCCTACTGACCTGCAGAAATTATAGAACAACTATTGGGAATTCTGTGTATACTTTTGTAATAGGTGGCAGTTATCTGTAGCATCATTTCCTCCTATCTGACAAATCATGCACCATAATGTAGGCATTGTGCTTGGTCCTACTTGTGCCTCTGGTCTCAATGGCATTAGTCCTCCTCCCGCAAGTAATTTGTGAACATTGGGCAGTGGTCCTTGTCATGCCCCTCGTCCTCGCACTTTACGCACCATACCTCGTCGCACACTTCTGGACGGGCTGTCTTGTCTTGTTTCAAACTCAGCATCTCAAGGCACAAGTTTTTCAACTGTACATGAATCTGTTGGACTCCCATGTGAGGATCTTGTATCAGAGTCTTGTATAATCTCATCGCGACCTCCAAAGCCTCAGCCTGAGTGGTTAGCCTTTGTTGCAATAGCACATTTCGTAGATGTGGTGCTAACAATGCTACAAACCATTCACGATGTTGCCCATCTGTTAATGTCATGTTCGCTTTGCAAATTGTGCACTTCAGTCTTTAATCCAACTCCCACAAGGTTTCACCTAGTAGCCTTGTGATTTCATTGAATCTAACAATTACCTGTGCCTCTGATTTTAGCCTGCTAAATTCCTTGTTTAGTGCAACTTTGATATCCGCTATCCCTGCACTCGGAATGTAATTAGAATGCTTAATATACCAGGTCCGCACGCGATCCTGCAGAGAACTGACCAATGTTGACTTCTTTATATTATCGTCCGTGACACCCTGTGCTTCCCATAAAACTTTTACCACAAACCAAAATTGGTTCGGATCTTCATTCCCTACTCCCTTGAACACTAGTAGCTTTATTGCATTGGCCTTACTTCTTCGCGTTGGTGGCGGAGGTGGGATGGGTGAAGTCGGGGGTGAAGTCGAGGGTGAAGAGGATGAAACTGGTGGTGGTGTGGTTGGGGGTGGTATGCCTGGAATTCTCTGCCTCATCAGATTGATCGAACTTCTTGGCGAGACCTTGATGAGCTCTTCTTCACCTCCTCATAGAGGGGAAATCAAGGGGATAGTCTCTAGTTTTGTGCTACCTTTGTTTCCATAGATTCTCCCACTTTGCATAGTCCCAAACATCAATTTATTCACATAACCCACTTTTCACATAGTTGCATTTTAATCCAAGTGTCTAAATATTTAACGTACTTACCTCACAGTCCCTTAAGGAAGCGTCGTTCTGCCTCGCTATAGCTGACTGAAGTATCTACCATGAATTCGATGATGAATCATCCTATGATTTCATCGAGCCAATGATTGACAACACACGCGATTTGATCTTCCGATGCTTCTAGTTTGTGCACCAATTCTGGATTCCACACAATAGGTTTATCAAGTTTACACCTTCCTTGGCTATCTACTAGCTTCATGATCCACTCATACAACTCAGTAGGGAAGGATGCAAAGAAAATTTCATGGATCTCCGTATACAAGTAGCAATCTAACCACTCTTCCTTTGATAATCGTGGATTCCTGTTTTCCTGCGCCACAAACTCGTGAATCTTTCTATCCAACCACTATTCAATTCCTTTCTTTATCAGATTCTAGGGATACGACATCAGACATCTCTATATAGATCCCGGTCCCGACAACCGAACCATTTGTTGGCTTGTTGGATCCTGAACCAGGTTCATAGTTAATTAGCCAAACAAATCCCAGTACTACTGGCCCTTTTGGCAATAGTCCACGGAGCACGGACTGAGGTCTCACTCGAAGTACTATGGGAGGGTGCTATAACCAGGTTTTCACACCCTGGAGATGTCTGATGAGTTCGACTGGTCCACTGTTTGCCACTGCGCACAAGTCGCATCACGCACCCTTCCGTTCCTCGCGGCCTAATACACTACTTTCGTGCAGCCCTACCAAGGGGTTGTGCGTCATGCTCAACGCTCTTACCCAAGACCTTACTTATATTCCAATATTAGTTAATTATCTTCGCCTACTTGAATATCTTAAGTTATACTTAACAATACAAAACATTCATATAGGTTCGCACAATAAATAAATAGTATATTTGCAAACTATATATAATCATCCATTAAACCAGGAAAAGATACACAGAATGATAGAAAAACTTATCTTTATTGATTCTTCAACAGTTACAGACTTTACATGCCCTGCGCACTTAGCTACAAGGGTCCACACACTCAGCTGCGGACTACTAGGCCTCTGCACACTCAGCTGCAAAGTCTCCTCCTACTCTATGACCCATAGACTCACTTTACACTTCAATTCAATCACTTTGACTTCTCATCCTTCTATTCTCTCCTATTAGTTATTAGTTATCTTTTACACTTAGAGCCTCGTTCTACTTATATAATCCCATGGTCCACAGACCATGGGTAGGTCTATCCAACTAACATTACATTAAAAAAATACGGCGGACAACCCTATGACTATTATACTTTTGCGCCCCGCACCCGCAATTCGTGGAGCTTTTACAACAAGATCTGGTCAAAACTTGGGCTTTAAGCCCCAAAACATGCCTTGGGGGGATTCCATGCCCAACAAAGGTACTCACTTCATACCCATAGGTTGCAATTCTATTGGTTCTACTTAGCAACATGTTTCCTTGTGAATCCACCCTATACCACACTGAAGAATATTTAGGGTCTAAAGTTAAAGTTTGATATCCATACTTTCAAACTAGTTGCAGAGCTCCATTTGCTACCATGACCAAGTGTAAATTGTTACTCCTCTTAGGAAAAATCAGGAACCCTCTCTTTAATTTTCTTGGTCTCTTCCAATTTTGGATGAGTCCAGTGCATCAACTTGCTACTACCGGATTTTATTTCTTCCTAATGCATGGGGATTTCTTGCATTGTGCATCTCTTCTTGTTTGTTTTGTCGTTTGTCCCATTCAATTTTATGGATGTCATCTTAAGGCTTATGCTACTGCACTTGCTTTGAAGTCTTCCAATTTGATTCTTTCTTTAAGATATACGTTCTTTCAGTCATCTTCCTCCTCATTTTTGGAATGATGTTCTTTAGTGTGGACAATACAATGAGCTATGACTAAGAAGTCTCATGAATCAATAACCCCCCATTATTGCTCCCGACTTACTCAACATTAGCAATCACAACTACTAAAATCATTTACATAGGAAGTAATCACGAGTGTCTTCTATGCTTTTGGAATTAAATTCAATAAATTTTTTCTCTCCCAATTAGTATTTGTAGGTAGAGGATGAAAAGGTGGTCAATATTTAACTATATGGTTGAACCCCCTTGTCTAAAAATAATTTGTACAAAAGGGAAGGTATTGTACAAATAAAAAAAAATTGAAATAATCATGAAATATTATTTAATGAACTGAGTTCGTACTCAGCTAAATATTTAGAATATCTAGACTATAAGAGTGTCCATCATACAAAAAATAATATTTATATATAATAATATTGAATGTACAAGAGATATGATATGAGATTATATGAGATGTTTACAAATGAGGGCCATGTTTATATACTAGGAAAGGTTGCCCTTCATGTATAGACATGTCTCAACCAATAGACATGTCCTTTCATAATTTATCAATTTATACTTATTAATTACTATTTATATTATATAATAATCTATGTTTGTAACATTTCCTTCCCCTTTCGAAAATATTTTTCCTTAAAGCTTATTGATGAAAAGGTTTGATATCTTTTTCTTTCTCGAATGTTTTCTTGTCTAGGAATTGTCATTTTTGAAGATACAAGGTGATATGAAATTTTAAGTGTGGTACAAAATTGTCAAACTATAATGAACATAATTGTCACTCTGATACCAATGTAATGAACAAAGTTCATACTTAGTGGAATATTCAAAATATATAGAATATTAGAATTTCCATCATAGAACAAGTAATATTTATATATATGAATAATATATATACAAGAGATAAAATATGAGATGTTTACAAATGAGGGCCGTGCTTATATACTAGGCAAGGTTCCCCTTGACGAATATACATGTCTCAATCAACACACATGTCCTTTCATAACTTATTAGTTTATACTTATTAATTTTTATTTTTATTGTATATTTATGTTTGTTACACTTATCTTGTGAATTTCTACTCTTTCCTCAAGTGTTTTTTATTCATAATATTCACTGTAAAATTTCCCCACCCTCTCATACAAATTTGTTCCACCACTATTAATGCTCTTTAACATTAAATTTTGATCATCATCAAATCTATTCATTCGTAGGTTAGTTAATGTATTAATGATTTCTTGAAGGATGGCATCCAAGAATCTCAATTGGTTTCTATAAGGAAGTGTTATATTACTTCTCCCAATGTTAGTAGATTTCATCATGTGTACTTGATTTTACACTCTCACCACTCACAAATATCCTCCAAACTCAACATCTGTGTGTTCATGATCACTGAATCCTAAGTTGAAAAACTAGAATTAAAGCTATAATCTAACAAATTGTAAATTAGTTACCAGTATCACGCCATTAGAGAAATAGATTATAGTATACAAACTACAATACACACATACAGATAAATGAGAGAAAGGAAAACATAACAATATGTAGTGATAAACCAACAATATGCACTTTATTGATATACCATAAGCACTACAATATCTTTCTTCATTCTCCAATCTCTATTAAATTTATTACATATTTATATTCATGTTTTAGTTACAAGGTACTTGTAATTGTATAACTACCTTGGTTGGTCAACTTGATTGTGTAGTTGACTCACTTACATTTATGACTAGATAGTTGATTGTATTCCAACTAAGGTAAATTTTGAAGTCTTGACAATGTAAGTCATCCCCTCTAATAGTTATAAAGAAGACAAAGGAGAGGAAAGTGAATCCCAATTCAACAGATTGCACAATTCCATGGATATTCTTCAATGGTGTGCTAGTGAGGATTTGGGTCAGTGCAAGTAGGTGGAGCAATATATCTATCCAATGAAAATGGATCACATTTGCATGTAGATTGGGCATAGGACCAAATAATAATATGGAATTTAGGGTAATGGAGATATTTCTTATGATAACACAGGATCATAGAGTTCCCAACATGAAGATATTTAGGGATTCACAACATTTTATTTAGTGGTTGAATGAAGAAGTTGTAGTCATAAATATAGAACTAAATAAATTTCTATAAGTACCATTAGTGAGGAAGAGTATTTTACTAAACTTTCCTTTCGCACAATTATGGAGAAAACAATCAGTTGGTATATATTATTTCCAAATAAGCAATGGAGATGAACATTGGAATTCTAAGGACTATGTATATGAAGATGGATTTATGACACTATCATTACTAAGACGTATATTTCAGTGGTCCCCAATTGGATTAAATTGTCTTACTTTTTTCTAGAAGGTACCTAAAAGCCTTCCCTATCCTTCAACTATTGGTAGATTTGTTGCTTAGGTGAAAAGTTGATTTGCATCTTTTATTGTGTGTATTGAGACTCGTCTATGAGAAAATATTTAAAATCTTTCATCACATGACTTGTGGTAGTTCATGTATATTCCATATGCACATATGGTGTAGGAAAATGGGATATCGACTATTCACATATTTAACATAATCCAAAAGGTAACCTTTCTCTTTTTAGTAAAACAAAAACAATGCAACACTTTTTCCTTGGGGATATATATATATATATATGATATAAGGAATGTTTTCCATATTTGTAGATGGATTCCTTAGTTAAATTTAGTGAGCTCCCTTGAGGGATTTAAGCCAATGATGACATGGTGACACAAAAACTACAATAACCAATTGAGTTAACTCATCAGGCTTAAGTTAATATATATATTAACTAAACCTGATGAGTTAACTCAATTGGTTATTATAGTTTTGTGTCACCATGTCATATTGCCTAGTTTAAATCTTTCAAAAGAGGCTCACTATTTTTTAACTAAAGAATCCATCTACAAGCATGGGAAAGCATTCCTTGAGCTTCCTCACAATATTTTCCTTGGAGGAAAACACACAAGGACATTCGCGCACACATATATTTACATGTGTAAGAACACCTAAATTAAACTAATTACTTAAGAAATGTAATGATAGCATATACTCATTTTTTACACCGTTTTCTTTTTTATCCTCATACATAGTTTATTTTACTCCAATTAACATATATAATTATATTATTTCATTTTTTTATTTTTATTTTTAAGTTACACATAAGGGGTGTTCAACCTAAACTCTAAAAAATATTATATTATAATGGTTAAGCAAATGAGAAAATCTTTTGTATTACCATAAAAAAGATAATAAGCCAACAATATCAAGTGTTAAAAGCATCTATATTGTTATTACTTTAAAATTTGCTTAACATATACAGCGAAAGAAATATAATTTTAACATGTCAAAGAATTCCAATTCTCTAATACCTTTTTGTTAATTTCAAATATCACAAGTTACACATGAATTGTGTCATTTCAACCTTGAATACTTGGACACCACACAAAGCCTCTTTTAGGTTCTTGATATTTCCCATTGAACATTATCCAACAATGCTGCACGCAAAACTCAAACTTTAGTAATTTATTACATATTTATCAACTTGGCTTAAATAAAATCTTTATATAGAAATTATTGTGGTTGTTTAATTGCCTATGTTTCTTTATAATATTTAGTTTATAGCATAATTTAGAGTGAAAATGGTTGTCTAAATGATTTCCTAGGCATCCATTCTAAGTAGTACTATAGAGTAAATATATTGACTTATATATTAAGTTCTCCTCTCAATTAATATATTATTCTAAAAATAGTTTATTTTTATATGTTTATCTTTTTAGTTTAAAATATAGCTTATAAGAGCATTATATTCTAAGTACACACATCTTATCGCAAATCCTATAGTTATGGAGATTGTAGTGATTTTTACAAAGTTAGTTGACCTACGCAAACCATAAGAGACATTTTAAAAGGTACAATAATTTGTATAATTTTATGTTATATATATATCATATCTATATATATATATATATATATATATATATATATATTTATATTTTATATTTGAAGGTAACCTTTGTATTGGTTATGTTACCCCTCATATTGTATAAAACCCTATTATATGCTTGAAAACCCTTGTTAAGTAGGTTCTATTTGAAGCGTATTGATCCTAGATTTATTTCCTCTAGATGTATTCACATTGAGGATAATCATATACGTAATTTGTATCACAAATTTTATTTTAGATGCTTTTGGTATTTTTTTAATTTAGTGCTGGCAAGGGTGTCACACATATTAATTATGTCTACTCTCCTATACTTTCTTCCCTTGTGACACTTCATCTATTTATCATTTTGTGGGTATTAAGACACATTACTGAGAATAGTTCATTTATATATCAATTCATGTATTATCCCTAATAAAAATTTGGGAGGTTATTCCATCTTGGGATCACCTATGTTTGAGTGTCTTAGATAGAGGAGGGTTATTGCATATATTTATGGATCCTTAATCATATGATTATGGATAATTATTGGAGTGTTCCTCATATACACATGTTTTCAAGTTGATTTATCCCTCTTAAAGGCTAGATGTCAAATGATATATCGTTATTTCAACCTTGATGGATTCTATTGTTCATGTGGACACTCCTTGCACATGAATTTTGTATTGATATGGATGACTAATAATTTTAGACTTGCTCCCTTGGTTTCCATTTTTGGTGCATATTTTGAGGTGAGGCCATAACATGTTTCTTATCTGGCTAGATTCATTGTTACACGAATCTAAAGACTATTTTTAGGTTGATGCATGTGGTTGTTACACGTCATTTTGTCACCATTAGGAAAATGACTGCCAATCTAGATCTCTCACTATCCAATGAAGTGTTCCAAGCATTCTCCTGCAATGTTATAAGAAAAACAATCTCAAATACAACAATAATCCTGGATTAGATTTCTCAAAAACCTACTTTTAAGCACTTGCATGGTTTCCTAGCCAAAACCTACACAACCATAGTTTTCACCATTATGGACTGCACAAATCTGCATTATGTCTTCCATTATGAACTGCACAAATCTCTTGATGTAAGTAAAAATAAAAAGTGATTTCTAGAAGCCTTATTGGAGGAATATTTCCCAACTGAAAGCCTCAACCTTCTAGATACTTGGACCTCATCCCTTTTTTCATGCAGAAAAATTCCTCCCTTTTTGAAACCCTAATCCCTCTTTTTGAGGATCTCATCCCTTGAGAAGAGGATCTCAAACCTCCTCTTATTGGCCTATAAATTCAACAAATACCAGAGGGCTAGGGAGGACTTCTGAATGTAAACTTATGTTGTTAGAATAGGGCTGGAAATATTGTCACCTAAGGGAAGGATTGGAGACCATTGGGAGGAGCTTATCTCATCAAGGCTAAGGTTGTATTGTTCCTTCTTATTCAATATTAATACAAAAGAGTGTTTCTTTCCCATTGTATTGTTCAATGGAGATGGTGTATTGTATTTTTACTTCTATTTTTCCATTGATAATGATATTAGGTACTAGTTTCCTTGATCACTAGTACGGGGTTTATTGAGTCATTTATCTATCATATGCCTTTGATCCTTTGTTGTTATTATGTTTGCGGGTCTGGATTCTAAGCATTGAGGAACTCCATCAAACTATAGCGGGGATCTTCACTAACAATTTAATTTGAAAGGTATGGATTTTATATGCCAGTACTCTTGCTTACGATTCAATTGCAATGAACTTAGGGAAAGATTTACTCGTTTGTTTGTTTGTTACTAGATTCAACCATTGAATCTAGAGAGATTTCTCTTGTCCACAAGAGTGATTTTTCCACATAATAGTGGTTTCACACTAGTACATGGTTGTTGAATTCTCCATTTATGGATATAAATTATATCAATTGGTTTGATATCTTTGGCACCTTGGAAATTGAGTTGGTTGAGCCTTTCAAAGCACACCTTAACATTTTTTATTATTTTGGACATATATTTGGACTCCCAAGTTATTTGAATCCCTAATGATTGGGAGTAGTTCACCTATGGTTGTTCTCTTGCATATATTTTTGAGAATATTGGAGGGATATCACTCATGAAAATATCACACATATAATTTAAATGTATTATCTTGGTCTCACACCTTAGACTGGGGAGATGTCATGCTTCACGAGGACATGTGGCATGGTTGTCCCTTATTCTTCATTTTATTATCGATGCTTCAACATGTCATTAGGAATTAGTTATGAGATATTGGTTTTTTATGTTTTCCTATGAGAAATATTGGATCTACATGTTGGATATTATTATTTTAGTTTGGAGAGTTTTGAGTTGAAACTCTATATAAGAGAGGGTCCCTCTAATTGTGATGGTTATACAATGTGTGGTATTTTTTTGTGACCTACTCTTGAATATCTCATTAAAGTCTTTTCAAATTTAAGGGATTCATTCTTATTGATGTGAGGCATATCTTTGGAATCGATCAGGGTGAATGTTGATGTTGAAAACTACTTGCAAAAGGATTTGTTCCAAGGGTCATATATGAAGAATTATCCTATTCTATTATAAGGAATTAGGCATGTGATTTCTCTCTTAATCTCTTTGTTGTTTTATTTATGAATGTGTTAATATTTCATTTATCATATTTGAGGGTTGTTGCATAATTTATACTTCATAGTAAAGTAGACCATCGAAAACAAGTCTAAGAATTATACCTTTTAAAATGTCATACAAGGAAAAATTTCAATTGATTAATAACAAATTAGACTCCTACTTGTAGCATGTTCTTGTAACACTTAATTTTCCCTATTTTCTTATTAAAAAAACTCTATAATATTGGCCTCTTAACCCCATATGCCCTAAATTGTTTTTGGTACTACGCCATACTTTCAATCACCTCTAAAAGCAACCAAATTCATATTGTGTTTTTTATTTGTATAAATATGAAATTTACTTCAAGAAAAATCATAAATAAAATATGTTCCAAGTCAAAAAAAAATTCATGTTATTGTCATACATTGGACTTAGTTTCCTTACGACTTCCCCATTTGTGCTAGAAAACAAGAATAAAGAGAGTGAAGGTGCTAATGATGTTGCATTGGATATCCCTTCTTCCTTACCCTTAGGGTCCCACTCAAATCTAGCGCCTTGTCACTTTAAGTAAGGAATTTTGGTCATAATATTTTGGAACCTTTTGTTGGGGAAAATATCCATTTGTTGGGTGTTTGAAGTTGTGTTTCATGACATTTGATGAGTAAACATAAAATTGAATTAAATAACTCATTTGCTAGCTTCAAATATACATGTTACAATAAGAAAATATCAAAGAATTGTTCCTTAGTTTTTTGAACCAAAAATATTTAATCAAAGATGAGATAACAAGTTAAATCAAGCATCACATAATTCAAGAGATTTAGATTTCTGATTGTATTGAAGATATAAGAGATTGGTTTTCAAATTCTACAAATCAAAAAACATTTTAAAGCACCATGTTTTCACCATTGTTAGATGACATTTATAAGCCTTTAAATCCCTCTCAAATCATTAGAGCCCTTCATGACATTCCAAGAAAGGCCATTAATAGTATCCCTATTTTCCAAAGAAATAATGTTGTTTATGTTGTGGATCATTTGGCCAAGTTCAGAAGTGTAATTTTTAGAACAAGGGAGCTAAACATTTGGATGTCATAATGAATTATTTGCATTTTGTGCAAAAGATGATGCAGTTGAATGGTTCAAGGGTTTGATAGATAACAATTTTAATTCATGGGATTCCCTTGAGAATTTTTTCTTAGAAATATAGGCAGAACATAAAGATAATAGATATGCATTAACTGCCTTGGGTAATGTAAAGAAGAATAAAAATGAAATGGTTGAGTAGTTTAAATAACGTTTCATCAAAATGTGCAAAGGTTACATATTGATATTAAACCTCTTGCACAACAACCTAGAAATATTATCTAGGATATTTTTAAGGTGATATTGGCTTCTTGTTGAGAGAGGAAATTTAGTAGAGATATTCCAAAATACTATAAAAACATTAATATAAGTTCTAAGATGCATAGAATCTCTTTCAAAAAACCAAATATTGCTGTGCAAATTATAACGATGTGCCAAAAAAGGGCACAACAAAACTAGAATCCACCATGAGGAAATGGTGGATGGGTTAGGAACCAAACGTATTCAAAAACAAATAATCTCGACTCATGTACATCTCACTAAAAAGGTTGTTGATGAAGTGTTATTATGGTGTATTACTTATCATGATAATCAAGATGATATATCATGCCTAGCAACTAGAGAAACAAGAAGATAGGCTAGAGAAGTGGATGATGAAGATCCACATGATTTTGATAACATGAAATATGCAGGAGAATGGATTCATTTATAGTAGAGAGGGAAATTTTTATTTAGTTTCTATGGAGGAAATGAACCAAATAAGTGGTTAAAGTGTAGAAAATAAAATAATCAAAAGGATGTTTGGTGAGAATCCCACTCAATAAGAAATAAGGAAGAAAATCATGGATAAGAAATGGGTTACTTATCAAAGGAGAATTCAAGAAACTCTGTAGAATACAAAAGCATGGAAACAAGTCTCTTAGAGAGCACTTGTGAACAAACAACTCATCCAAGCATATGGACCTACCAAAGAAGCATCATCATAAAGGACACTTGCAAGTGCAATTTTAAATTTAAACATGGATTTAACAAGCATGGTATCTAAAGGAATGTTTCTATCCCTTTTTTTGAATTAGAAAAGGTCTTGTTGTGACCCTGGAGATAGTTCCTGGTTGTGGGGAAACTAGTGTCCAAGACATCTAAAAGATTGATGAAAACTTTAAAATATGTGGTTAAAGGGATACACCATGAGAACTTGCAATGAGTGATCTAATTCTAAAACCTATCCTTAAAACTAGATTAGCCAAGATAAATGAGGGTTGTAGGGCTTAGGGTTTCAAGAGATGATTAGAAGCAAATGAAGAAAACAAGTCTTAATCACTGCGGAGGAAATGATGCACAAAACAAGAAAGATGGGTGAATCTCTAGTATGGTGGAGCACCCATTAAGGAATTCAAAACAAAAACATGAGTACCATAAATTCCAGGTAAATTCACAAATCTAACTTAAATCATCTATTGCTACATTACACTTATATCAATGGAAGAAAAACATCAACGAATGATAAGGCATGAAAAGAAAAACAATTCTACAATTACCCTAAGAACTGGAATAAAGCTAGTCTTTATTCTTCAAATTTTAGAGATATTTCTTTATTACATAATATCACATAGCAACTTCTAAACCCTTACAAAATATTGATTTCCAATTTTTATACACAGACATGAACTAATTGTTTCTGTCAATTTTAAAACTGGATTTTCAACCACTATAAAAATTG
>APFE030986889.1:193429-209604 GCA_000404065.3 Pinus taeda
CAAGTGGAAGCAGGAACTATCAGAGAGAGGACACTAATCAAGATCCCAGAAGATGACTCACCTCTCTGTAATCATCTGTATATGGATCCCTCATCACAGAGATCCAGAGGGTGGAATTTTGTATCTTATAGAGAAGTTTTGTTGGTTTTCTAGTGTACATTCACAGTGTTGGGTGATCTAAGCTTTGCTTGAGGTGAAGAAGGGCTTCCTAGCTGAAGGATGATGCTGGGTCAGAACATATGGTTGTAATCCTCTTGCTACTTTTCATCTTAATAAAGCTATTCTAGTTTTCCTCCATATTCTTGTGTACTTGTTTATATATGCATTTATATGGTTAACACACATCTGGTCCTGTGTTATTTATGAATATAGATCCTTGTTCTTTGATAGTAATATGTTGTTGTGATTTGACAGGTGCTCTTTGAAGCTAGGTAGATGAAGAAGTAGTGGCAAAGCTCTATCAGGAAGGAGAAGAAATCAAGTGCAATACTAAGGTTGGTCTCCTTGGTTCTCCTCTTGTCTATTTTCATAAAGGAAAACGAAAGTAGACTTTACTTGTTTTTTTCTAAGAAAGCCACCCATATTAGTGGGAATAGCAGCATCCGAGTGGACACTATTCCCAGTAACAATATGCTATCCCCTTCAAGCTTGTTAATAAAAATAGTTGGGGTACTCGCCAGAAATGGTGGGGAAAATGGAACCAGAATCATTGTCATGTCGGCAGTATGTCGCTCTTGAACATGGCACTTGTCTGCATTCATGTCAGGGTGGGGACATCTCATCTCGTTTTTCACTTGCCTCCATGGGTTTGGGTGATCTTGTTTGACCTCTCATTTGCTCTTTGCCTTGTCACCATGACCTCTGATTGATTGATGTCAAATACTGCCAAATCCACTGTCGTGCCACCGATATGTTCAAGAGAAGTTGACCTCTGCAAAAATATCAACCTCCCTTTGATAACTCATATAATCCTGATTCACAAAAACATTCTCTTCCTTTGTCTCGCGTTCGACTTCAGCTCATTATGCAGGAAGCTGATCTAGAGACTTCCTTCTAGTGCCTTGGAGCCTGCATGCCTCAATGGCAGGTTCTTCGCATTTGATGTGAGGTTTTCATCATTAGCCTTTGATCGGATGATTCTACGGGTGTTCGACACTAGCTCGCTGATTCACACACTGTAGATTGTACCTATCGTACCTTGAGGGCCATTTTCATTATTGGTGGTGCCTCTCGCGTTTGTTAACAACATTCACCATTGGCTGGTAATCAGATGATGTTCCCACATGTTCGACTTCGGCTCCTATATTCACATGCTTGAACTTGTACCTTGTTCGGATCGAGATAGAGCGCAAGACCCTGGATTTGGTCTGTTGGGATCTAGGATGTGATTTTGTGGATTATTATGATTATTACATGACTCATTCATTGGATGGCTGCAACCATGCCTGAGTCTATTTATCGATCCTCACTAGATGGTTGTGCCCATACCTTGGATCTGGATTATTATGTACTCTGCTATGGATGGTTGCGCCCATACCACACATATCATGTATTTGAGATATCAGTTGTACTTATCCACACAGGTTTTCTGGCGGTAGTGTTTTTGGTTGGACATGTTCTTGTAAAGCATTTCACCCTTCTCTCTCTCTCTCTCAAGCCTCATGCTTTAGGGGGCATCTGTTACACAGAAATTTGTCACCATCCATGCTACCCCTCTCCCACATCTTGGAGGACTCATTCCGGGACCTATGAGAAGTGACATGACCTAAAAACACTTGCATTGCATTCCTCTGAACATGAGCTTTGTTTGCCTTGAAGACATCTCCTGCTAAAAAACCCTAAAAATAGCTCTTTTTCTATTGGCGCAGTCCCATAGTTCAGCCCTCGCGCCAAGGGGGCAAATCCTCCAAAGAGGGCGCGCCAGTTGGTGCTCTGTCATAGAATCACACCTGTGCCAACCATATTCAAAGTTATTTTTTAACAAATAAACGGTGGAAGTTTCGTCCTAACAAATTACTAGACTGCTATCTATATTGAGTTGTGTGATTCGGCTACGGATTTCCATAGGGAGGAAGTGGTTTGCCACCTCTCATGGAAGATTCCTTGATGATATGGCCAATCCCATGATTATTGGTTATGATCCCAACTCCCCTTCCTCCATCTATAAAAGCTTGCCCATTTCCTTTGCAAGCTAGTTTTTTAGTTCTAGAGTTTCAGAATTCCCAAATTTCCAAGAGCTTCATGCTGCAAGAGCCTTCTTTATTCCCTTAAGGCCAAATCCAAGCAAGGAGACTATTGTCCAAGATCCAAAGAGAGAGGCTTGTCCTTATTCCTGGTAGGCTTTGTGAGACATGTTCTGCTGACTACCAACCAAAGGAGAATCCAGTGTCAGAACATTGGTTGTACTCCCCTTTGATTGATTATTAATGAACGACTATTGGTTATGGTTCCACTCTTGTTATTATTTATGATGATGATGAGTTATGTCTTTTCTGACTGACATATGGTTGCATATACTAGATTTTATGCTTGTGCTTATATTGTTTCTTGTATGTGAAGGTGTCCATTCACGGAGATCGTGAGGATTGTGATCTGCCAGAGCAAAGGAATGAGAATATCACCTCTCCTACAAATGATAGCGTTGGAATCCAGGTAGGCCTTTATCATCGGTCTATTTATTTGCAATTAGGAACTTGCGCTATAGAATTTGATGATTGTTGCGAGACCCGGTCTGGGCTAGTAGAGATCGCCTCTGTCCGCAGAGGGGATTTACCTCTTCAACACCCCGTATAGAAATTACCTGCATACGAATTCTAAAACACATAAAATAAACAATGTGAGAGCATAACACATCAACACACATATACACAGATATTTTCCCCTGCATCCCAAAACCGGGACTACCAGCTTGATTTTTCATTATGTTCCTTTCAATGTTATAATACATATTTATACATGCTAAAGCATCCAATACCATGGAACGAAAAACCATCGCGTCCAATACCATGGACCGAAAACCATCGCGTCCAAAAACATGTGCGAAAATCATGCATAAAACCATAGATGGGTTTGCCCATCCTAACATAGGGTCCAAAACCAAAATTTTTTGGGGCGCTGCCCCAAACCCCATAAAATGGGGTTACAGGTATGCCTCAAACTCCCTGTGAGCTCCCCCCCCCCGCTACACAATCGGTGCAACGAAGGGGGGCTCCTCCCCACCTCTAACCCCCTGATTAACTACGTGGGCTAGTCGTGGAAAAAATATAACACAACCCATCATTCTCCCACTTGTTTTTTTCTTTCCATAGGGGGCCACAAGAGAGATTAGTCATTTTTGCAGCCCTAAAATTCCCATTGTCTCTCTACACCAAGAGAACTAATCTCATAGAATTTGTCAATGCATCTACAATATTCTTCAAAGTGTCCACCTTTACCAGCAACACATTTTCGTCTTCTATCATATCCCTCACAAAGTGATACTGAACATCAATGTGGTTTGTCTTTGAATGATATGCGAGGTTCTTTGCCAAGAAAATTGCACTTTGGCTGTCACAGTCTATCCTTATAGCTCCTTGTACTAACCCCACACTTGAACACAATCTTTGCAACGAAACTGCTTCCTTGCTTGCATGAGTAGCTGCCATGTATTTTGCCTATGTAGTTGATAGTGCCACTATAGACTGTTTCTTACTCATTCAAATGACTGCACCTCCAAATAGGTTAAACACATACCCACTTGTAGATCTTCTTTGATCCAAATCTCTAGCCTAGTCTGCATCAACAAAGCCACGAATATCCAACATTTTGTCCAATCCTGGTCTTCCTTGGTAGCACAAACCATAATCACTAGTGCCACGCAAATACCTGAAAACTCACTTCACTGTTGCCCATTGCTCCTTCTCTAGTTTTGACATAAACTTGCTCAATACTCCCACTGCATGTGGAATGTTTGGTCTAGTACATACCATTGCATACATCAGACTACCTATTGTACTTGCATATGGAACACGGGACATGTCCTCTTCCTCTTCTTGTGTCTTGGGACACTGTTTAGCAGATAACCTCACACCTACAGGAATAGGAACCTTCACAAGTTTATTATCCTGCATATTAAACCTCTGCAATATTGTCTCAACATACTTCCTCTGGTTTAACCAGAGCTTCCACTTTGTCCGATCTCTTTTAATTTCCATGCCCAAAATATAGTTTGCAGCACCAAGATATTTCATGTCGAATTTGGAGGACAATTGGGTTTTCAAATCCTGGATAATTTCTTTGTCATTTCCAACTAGCAACATATCATCCACATACAAGACCAGATAATAACACGGTCACCAATTAATTTAAAATACACACAATGATCTGCTTTGCTTCTGGTGAAGCCAAGTCCTCGTATAAATGTATCAAATTTCTGATACCACATCCTTGGTGACTGTTTTAACCCATACAGAGACTTCTTTAACTTGCATACCAGTTCTTTCTTACCCTTCACCGCAAAGCCTTCTGGTTGCTTCATGTAGATCTCCTCTTCCAGATCCCCATGAAGAAATGTTGTCTTCACATCCATCTGTTCTACCTCAAAATCAAAAGCAGCAGTAATAGATAAAAGTAATCTGATAGAAGTTACCTTGGCAACAGGAGAAAAAATATCACAGAAATCAATTCCCGACACCTGGGAATAACCTTTTTCTACCAACGAAGCTTTGTATTTCTCCACTTTTCCTTCTACTTTTGTCTTCTTTATGAACACCCATTTGCTGCCAATGGGTTTCCTTCCAGCCGACAACTCCACCAGATCCCAAGCCTCATTTTTGTGCAAAGATGCCATTTCATCAACCATGACCTCTTTCCAGAGCTTTCCATCCTCTTAATCCACTACTTCCTTCACAATTCTGGGATCATCATCAGTAATAGAAAAAGCAAAATTTGAATAGAAAGTAGATGGACTATACCTTTCTGGCTGCCTTCTTTCTCGAACTGATCTTCTCACACCTAGAGTTTGTGGCTCTTCATCTTCTAATTCCTCCTCTGTTGTAAAGTGTGATTCTTCCTCCTTAAGCTCAAACTCTTTCTCAGGTTCCTTTAGTTGGACTTCATGTTTAACAACATCTTTTACCTCTCTAAGCACCACATCTTGGCTGTACACAACCTTCCTTGTAACTGGGTTCCAAAGCTTATAACCCTTTAAACCATCCTTATACCCAATAAAGATGTACTTTTTAGATTTACATCCAACTTGGTTCGTTTCTCCTTTGGAACATGTACATATGCATCACGTCCAAATACCCTCAGATGTGAAAGAGAGGGTTTCTTACCAGTCCATACCTCTTGTGGAGTCTTATCCTCCAACGCTGTTCAAGGTGACATGTTGACCATGTTAGCTCCCTATACCAATAGGTTTCATTTTTCATGATTGACTGGGGAAGTGCCAAATATGTTCATCCTTTTTATATTTCAAAGGTTCCATATGTTGATGAATCTTCACTATGTATAGGTGGTTAACTCTTGCCACAATTGATCATTAGGCAAACAACTTAATCCTCGCTAGATCATGTTTTAATTTCACTTGTCTATGAATAGAGAATGAAGGTCTGCACAAATAGTTTAAGCTTGGTAGGCCAGTAGTTAGGCAAAGAAGCAAAGGGTCTCAATAGCTTAATCTGAGCCCTGCAAGAAATAAGGGTAGACTTAGATAGGAGGGCAGCTAAAGGAAAAGAGAAGAATCAGGGTTTGCCAGTTCAAGTGCACCCAATGACAATGAAGAAAAAATGCTAGGTATACTAGGTTGGGTAAGCAGTTATGAGGGTACAAAGGCATGGTTTGTGAGCAGTTTGCTCTTCTGGAATGATTTGCCATCTCATAAAATCATAAGGTACCATGGCAAGGTGGCTACAAATCAAATGGAGCATGACTAATTTCCCTCCCCATTTTCCCAAGAAACACTTACTAACATTCCCCCCCAAAAGGGTAATGAGATCTGCTCATTACCTTTAGCCCCTTTAGCCCACTTCATTCCATGGAAAAACTAAGTGAAAATATGTTTTACCTAGGCAAAACAAGCCACATTTCTTGTGTAAAAAGTCTTTATTCTATCGTACCAAAGTTTCCTAAAGCTTCACCATTTGTCATCCTTTTCTCTCCCCTTGGCCTAAGTTTTCACTTTATAAAACTTAGCCTAAGCCAAACAAACCCATCCCCCACAATCATATTAACCTACCAACCTTATTATTTAACCCCTATGTATAGCTCCCCCCCCCCAGTATATAAATACATGGAAAAAAACCCAAAAAAATAAATACCCCACCCTTGGCTAACTATAGCCATATTTTAAATTTTCTTTAGGGAGTTATTGGCCCACCAGGGGCCAATAAGAACCCTCCACGTTCCCATCGAGACTTATTTGGCCCCAGGCTAAATAAATATCCAAAAACCCACCTTTTTGCCCAAAAAACCCACTTTTCCAAAGTCTGCAAATACACAGAAAAACATTACAAATCGTAAAAATTAACATGGGTCTGCCACTGTTAAAAGACCGCCAGCTCTATCACCCGCCAACCGTCTAATCACCGCTCCCAGATCCAATGGTAGTTGGTGATTTCGGAAGCCCCGACTTGCCGAACAATAGCATCTTGGGGATGCGTGTCAAGCGCCCAGTGTGTTCAGAGCCCCCTCCACCGAAACCGCTTTCCCCCAAAAGTGGTGCGATATTACCGCTTACCACCTGCCCCCTCCCTGCTGACGTCATGCTCACATCACCTAATTACGTTACCCACCATGTCATATGCCACATCACCTGCCATGTCAGCGTCTGTACCCACTAAATGACAAAAATGACATCATCCCAAAAAAGTGCCCATAACCCACCAAAGTCAAATTTTTCAGGTAAAAGGGTAAAAGTGTTGTTTTTTCACCATTCTATGCTTATTTTCTGTACACACTTGTACCTGCAAATTACGTCGAAATCATCATTTTCGACCGTTCAAATCCGCCAACCAGCAAGCACATTGCACAGCTTGGCCCCTCGACCCACCTGGTTGCCCGCAAGTCACCCATTTCACCGAGAAAATAGTTATTTACCAACAATTCGCTCCCGGCCCTATTTTCCATTAGTTTCTCTATAAAATTAGCACCCGCACCCACAATTTAAAGGAAAAAACACTGTGTTGCTGCCTAGAAATCCCCCATAAGCCTATGAACTGCCAAATTCACTTAAAATCCACACAGTCATCTAAAATTGAGCTCGCTCCGCCCTGTAAACTCTCCAAAAAACCTCCCAGGCCATCTTTGCCCACAATTGAAGTCCACTGTGCCAAAAAAGCCCATAGCTCCTGCTTCTCCAGCTGACATCACTCCACAGAACCGAATTCAGGCCAACAAACCAGTTCTAACGGTGAAAATCCCGGAGAAATCCTTAAAGCCATCGTCCTGCCTATTTTTACCTGCACAGAGCCAGAGGTTCCAATTCTAAAAGCAATAGAGCTAAGTCATGGAAGGTCTAGTGGCCTTGAACATCACCCGCCTCAATGCACCCCACAAAGAGTTAGAACATTTGCCCTTGGCTGATAAAGATTACCTAATCCAAGACCTTGTAGGTTTCCAAAACCATCTTCAAGGAGTCTGTGAGCTCATAAATAGCTACCTGAATGAAGATGATGTATGTGGTATTTGGGAATCAAACCTACCCAGATACTACCTCCCCTCTCTGAACATATTCCCGTATATCATCCACCTCTATTGTGAGAACTATGAGCCAACAAACAGAGCAGTTAAAAGTCCATCTGGGACTACTCTTTTCTATATCACTCCTGACTCTATCAACCAGATGCTGAACTTTAAGCCAACAAACCTCCAGTTTCCTCTTACCATGAAGTACTTGCTGGATGAAGCTCCCAAACTCTCCAGCTCAGAAATAGCCAGAATTGCCAAAGTGTTCATGAGGGCAGATAGCCAGCCCAAGGAGCCACCTCCTTTCCACTATGCCTGCTTCACTAAAATGGGTAGATTAGTGGTTGATATGATATCTTTTGTGTTGGGGTTCAAGACAAGTGAGCACATTAATGAAACCATATTGGTTATGATGTCTATTTTTACCCCAGGGCAGCCCCCTGCTGTCAAGTACAATTATGCCAAGTTTATTGCCAATAAGATGCATGACCAATTGTTGAGGCTAGACAGGGAGGGAATCTTCAAATATTCTTCTTATATCTATCATTTATTTTTATACTACCAGCCAGATATCTTCCAATTCCCCATTAGAAAATTGGACCACAAAGGGGAGAGGAGGTTTGTTATTTTTTGGACCCCAATCTTTCATGATGTACACAACTCTCCCTACTCTTATTGTGAGTTTGTTGACCTATTTGTGTACCCAATCTCTTGCCTCTTGATGAGAACTCCTCCTCCCAGACTGACACATGATATGAAAAAAATACTACAGCTCTCCAAGAACTATAAAATAGGTGATTGGTACCTCTACCAGAATCACACTATTCTCAGGATATATGGTTGTGAGTTGTGCCCCTACAGGCTGCCCAGATATGTGCCAATGAGACTGTTTGCCTTGGAATATTTCAGGCAATTCATCAACTCAGATCTGAATCACTTCCATAGCACAAAGAAAAAGGCCCGATTGAAACTCAGAGACCAATTAGGCCCCTTTGTTATGAACAAGAAAGAGGGATGGAAGGATGCTGATGAGCTATTAGGTCAAACACTCAGACTCAAGAGAATCTTTTGGTGGGTATCCTATGACCCATATGGTTTCATCAATGCAAGAAGGGTAAAATATAGGCTAGCACCCTATGAACATTGCAACATCCCTAACATAGAAAAGTATGCCAACCAAGATGAGTGGTTGGAGGGCACACTAGTTGAAGAGTAAACTGAGGAAGGAAAAATGGAACAAACCATGAAAGATCTAGAAAAAACTCTTGACTTGGAATCTTTTGGGCAGGTGTCTTTAAAAAAGCCATAGCCAACTGGGGAGAGCTCATCAACTGCCATAACTACACAACAGGTTGCCCAGGAAAGGACTACACCAACAACAGGGACAACAAAGGGCAAGGAGTTGGTAATGGCAGAACAAGAAATCATGGAAGAGTAGCCTACTACCTCAAAGGAACATAGCCAAGGGCAAGCCCATTCACTACAAACACAAGCACCAGAGGTACCAGCACTGCCGACTCCTCTTCCTGAGGAAAGAAGCAAGAAAAGGGACGAAGAAGAGACCACACCTGCAAGTGGGTCAACAGGTAAGCAAGAGGCCAAGAGGCAAAGGGTAGATCCTCCTGAAGAGGACACTGTGGAAGACATTACTGAAAGCCCAAGAGGAGGGAGATCCATTAGCCAACACACTTCTGCTAGCTCTCATAAACAAGAAGAAGCAAGCCAGCATGGAATGGAAGTCTCCTCCTCAAGGTCACAAACAAAGAAACCATCAGACATCAAGCAGTCATTCAAAGAGATTAAGGCTCAAAATGAGTCATTAAGAATTCAGTTTTATGACCAGCTCCTTAATATGACACCCTCCAAACAGCATAGACTAATGGCAGCCTATCAGATCAAGGAGGAAAAAATGATTTTAAGTCATTTCAAAGCCAAAGTTTAGCAGCCACAGTCTGCAGCTGACTACATAAGGACCAACCTAGAGGTCCTTGCCAAGGACATTCACCCAATGGATCAAATCAAATTACACAAACAAACAGGTGAAATGGTCTATGCCACACTGGCAGACAAAGCAATGTTGTCCCACCAATTAAAAGAATCATTGAGTAACACATCTGCTCAATTGGACTTAGAGAAGATCTCTTCTCTAGCCAAAGACAACCGAATAAAGACTCTGGAGGAAATAATTGTTGAGTTGGGACATGATCCCAAGGATGCCAAGGGCATCAAATCATTGATCAAAAAGAAGGAGGAAGATATTGTTGCCCTTAGAAAGCAGTTGAAGTTGCCTGTCACCATGCATCCCCAAACAACAGAGCTAACACAAGAAAAGGCAGAAGAGGATGTCATGGATTTATTAATGAGAGTGAACCAAAGGTTGATGCAGACAGAGCAAGAGATGGAGAAAGAAATGCAAACTAAGCAGGGAGAGTCAACCTCCCAACCACCCCAAACAGATCCAACAATTGTCTCTGCTCCCCCCATAGACACAGTAGCAATTCCTCCCACTGAGCCACCATCGACAATAGGTACAACGACCACAGATGCTACAACAACAACAACAACAGAGCCTGAGACCAGCATGAAAATGGAGGAAATGATGAAGGCAGTGAAAGATCTAGAAGCTCAAATGTCAGAGCTTAGAGAGACAAAAGAAAAACTAGCCAAGCTAGAAGTGAGCTATGACAAATAAAATATAATAGTAGCAGATAAGACCAGAGAGGTGAAAGCCCTAGAGAACAAGGTGAAAACACTAGAAAAGGATCTCACCTTACATAAACCTCTGGCAGATATTAAAATGATTTTGTGGACTAAGATTGGCCAGTCCATTACTGACCAATGGAGATCAATTCAGACAATGTATGAGCAAATGGAATTAATAGACAGGGCATAAGAACAAATACAAAGGGCCTCGGTATCATTGGGAAATATGCCTGATCAGGCCAATGCACTCATCCATTTTTTGAACACCAATACCAAGGAACAATTAGCATCTTTAGAGATCAATGACAGGACAGGCACGATTTTGACAATAAAGAAGGTGCTAACAATGAGAACTCTTATACAGACTTAGGAAAGAAGGTGTCAAGAGATGCAGATGGATATTAATACCTTCACAGAGAAATTGACAAACTTGCAGCAAAGGTGTCTACCTAGTTTAGTAACTAGCAATCAAAAACTGTTATCACATCAGCAGTATGCTCATTGGGTGAACAAGTATGTGACAAATCAGACCACTGCATCATCCAGCAGCTCAGAAAACACAGGACCTCCTTCTGGACAGAGCTTGTATGACAAACTGGAGAATTTGTTCTTTATAGAACATGAAATAAATCATCTGTTTGAAGTAAAGCCCAATTTTTATAGATATATTGAGGCTGATGAGATACTAGTAAAGATACAAAGATATTCTTTACCCACAGAACACTGGTGGCAAAGTATGCTGGAAGTTTTACCTAAGTAAATTTGGATCCTTTTTTGCCTATGTACATCTGGTCAAAGGGCAAGACACGTGGCAGATACAAATGAAGGAGCTCAAGCCAGGACCAGGACACATTAAAGATGAATGCAGAGTAGGTAACAGATTGGGACAACAACGCAGGAAAGGAAAGAAAGGACATAACTGCCAGCCGAATTCCTGGGTGAAAAGTCCAAAATATCTTGTCAGTAAAGCAGCCAGCATAACTACAATAACTCCTACCTTCATTTCTGCCTTTATTTCTCTGACAAAGTAGCTGAAGGAAGTTATTGCTCCTTATCTTATCCTTAAGATATTTTGTAAACTCTTTTTGTATTAATACCCCCCCAAAGAATGTATTCGAGGTTGGTGATTCTCCCATTTGAACTGCGCTGTAACTCAGATATTGATTAATACAAAGGGCGTTGAAATGCATTGCTGCTCGACCTTCTGAATGTGGATGTGATGATGTTGGACTCTGCTACAGAATTCATGTGTCTGTCTTTAGCTTAATAAGTTATTCTAACTATGTTTTGTGTTCTCTATGTTTGCAAGTCTCATATATGTTTCATAATCTTAACAACAGGGAAAAAGAATAGCCCAGAACTTGTTTAAATGCACTCTGTGTTCAATTCTTGTTGTTATCTATGTTTTCTTCACAATTAGCTTGAATAGAAATTCTCAAGTGCTTATGTTTCTTCTAATTCCCTCATTCTGAGCATTGTCAAGGAATTCTTCACTGCTCCTTGAAAGTATTCAAGCACCTTCCCTCTGCCACTAGGATAAAGGATTCTTGACTGCCCTTTGCCCACTAGCCTACATCCCATTCATCACTGGCCTTAATATTGTTCCAAACTGATTATCTTGCTCTATAGTATTGCCTATCATCACAGAAACACACTCAGCAGTCCACTATAATAGACTCCATTGCCCAATGGACTTGACCCTATCAGACCTACATCCTACCTCTGCTTGAAATCACCAGCCAAACCCATTTAATACAAAACTCTGCACATCATAACTAGCATAAAACTTAGAATAAACAAAGTTAAAACATATAGAGAGAGCCCTCTCTGGATGCAGTTTGGCTAGAAATTGCATCTCAAAGACTGGTTAGTGGTTACCTTGGCCGTACTCCCTTTTCTCAACAAGTTTTGGGGAACAACTTGAGTGATAACATCATTGGTGACTCCACTGGGGACTAATGAATGTCTGCTACTACTGTCTAAACTCTAGATCTATAGATGGAGTCTGAAGCTAGCCAGGTAGCCTTTGAAATTTTCCTTGCTATGCAATAACAGGAGTAGATAAAAGCTACTTCAGTCCAACTCCAGTTTAGTTTTAGTTTCTAGATAGTTGCCTCAAAGATTTGTTTGGCCATCCTTGTTTCCAACCTCCCTGAAGGAAGGCCCCAAATTCTCCTACATTCTAGTAGCTTCCTTCAAAATATTGTCAAAAGTTGTGTCCTCCAAAAATCCCTAAAAAATACCAAAACATACTTAAAAGCTGGCTCCAAAGAAGAAAACTCAACACACAAGGTCAAACCTAGACCCAAATCCTCCAGCTATTTTTGATAATCCAAATCTGATTGCTAAGAGCCTTAGGAAATCAGAAAATCAAGAGAGTTCTGCTGATTCAAACCTTGAACCAGCCTAGCAGAAACCTATTCAAACTAAACCTACTGCAACAAATCCTCAAACCCTCCTTCCTATTGCTGTAGCTTCTTCTAGTTCACCTTTATTATTCCAAACTCTCCTTTCTACCCCTCCATCCACATCACTTATCTCAGCCCCTACCCCTGCGCTTCTAGTTGTCCCACGTTTCCCTGCCAACATGGTAAATAGATATGCTCCCCTACAATTGCCTACCAATCTAGGGGCTATGCCACAGGATTACCACGACAAAATTACCTATTTTGATAGTACAAGCACTTACACCGCTCAACAACATACCAAGAGAATGACAGATTATTTTGAAAACTATGAGATTGATGATAATGATGTGAGGATGAAAATTTTTGTCTAGAGCTTAACTGGTGATGTGAGGGCATGGTTTAGGTCACTGCCTGCAAACACAATAGCTAATCCAGATGCCCTTTATCAAACTTTCCTAAATAGGTGGTGTTAGCTACCTATACCAATAGGTTTCATTTTTCATGATTGGCAGGGGAAGTGCCAATATGAACTACTTTGATGATACAAAGATCTCATATTCTTGTGGAAGAAATATACTTACATTTGGTTGATGCTGCCCTACTTCTGAATGGGTGATCCAACAGCATAAGCTGGGTCATGCCAGGTTTCAATTTTTGTTGTAGATTAGAGAAAGAAATCTGTCCAAACAACTCAATCTTGGCAGGTAAAGTAGATAGGTAGAGAATGAAGGTTCCCAACTTCTTAATCTGGGGCCTTGGAAGCAATAAGGGTAATTTTAGATAGAAAATCAAAAGAAAAAGCCAAAGGAAAAGAAAAGGCACAGAAGGGTTTGCAAGTCTAAGTGCACCCTCCTTGGAGTAACAAAAAATGCTAGGCAATAGAGTGGGTAGGTAGATGGGGTTGCAGAAAGCATGGTTTATGGCATTCCACTGGCCTAAGCAAAGGTAAAACCATGGTGCCAGTGCAGATTTCCTATTTCAGCAGTCTTACAGCAACTTAGTGAAGCATGTCTAACATCCAGATTACCCCCCATCACATTCATGGCTAACATCCCTATGCCACCTATGTTCATGAAAGAAGTCAAAGTCTTTTGTTGGTTCTTGTTTCTTTAAGAGCCACATTTCTTGTGTAAAAATTCTTTTCATTTTGATCTACTTCCTAAAAAACTAAGTTGATTTCATATAACAGCTTAGTATTTTACCCCCCTCATCCACCCCTTTTCACTCATATTAACTACTAACCTATCACTATTTAACTCCTTATACCCCCTATTCCCCCTATTACTATGTAAAATTTGGCAAAAAACCCAAAATATCTACATATCCCCTTCCCGGAGCCTTATAGCTCTATGTATCGTTTTTGAATGTTTTCAAATGCTAAAGCATTGAGTGCGACCCAAAGAGCGCTAGAAAATTAATCTTGGGATTAATCCGGGATTTTCTTGGATTAATAACCTAAACCCGCTTTGTAAATAAACCTATGAAAAATCCCATTTTAACCCGTAACTCTGCAAAAAACCAAAAAACCCACTTTTTATAATGTTCCGTCGGGCACGCATTTCAGAGAATAATCATATTTTATTCGTCCGCGCATTTTGTATTGCCCTTGTAACTCATCAACCCGTCGACCGTCGGATCTGGGCTTTCCCATCCGATGGCCCACATCCATATCGGACGGGCCCCGATCACCGAAACTTACCACCCAAGAAACTGTCAGAGGGTGACGTCAGGCCTCTACCACGCGTCACCCCCATATTCTCTCGGGCTGCCCTTTGACAATACTGTGACCGTATCCAGAGCGGTCCGAGAAAAACCATTTACCACTTGTGCTTTACCGCCTGCCCACGTCACCGCTACGTCACGCCCACGTCAGTTTGACTCGGTGCCCTCTCAGCACCCCCGCCTGCCAGCGCTCCGACATGTCTGCCACCTATGCAATCCCTATGGACCACTCACAGGTTGCCGCGTCACTCGATGACGTCATGCTGACATCACCTGACCCTGACCCCACTTGATGACGTCATGCTGACATCATCCAAGAAACGCGCAAAGAACCCAAAAAGTCCATATTTTAGCCAAATTTTGTGTTTTTTCTCACTTTTGCCAAAAAGACTGTTGCTCACCTCTGCATACAAATTACGACCATCTGTCGCCAACCTGCAGAAATCGACCCAGAGACCGTTGGCGCCTTTAACCCACCTGCATTTGTGACCACTGCCGACAGTTCACCAGGTATTTATCCAAAGCATCCCCTCTGCGATTGGTTGTGTCCATAATTCTCCAAAACTGAATTAAAAGAGTGAGGAACCTTGTAATTACCAGCAAAT
Source organism: Pinus taeda (assembly GCA_000404065.3). Lineage (NCBI taxonomy): Eukaryota > Viridiplantae > Streptophyta > Pinopsida > Pinales > Pinaceae > Pinus > Pinus taeda. Next base: position 208,533 of record APFE030986889.1, read on the forward strand.
CCCCGGTAACCAGCATTCCTTTTCAGTTGTAGGGTCGAAATTCACCTGCTGAACCCACATTTAGTCACATTTTCCTAAATTCACAGTCAGTCTGCGCATTCGTGGACTTAAAACCTGAGCTGCACTAATTCACCGGGAAAACAGTGCTACTAGTCCCTACATTTTGCTCAATTAACTATCTTTTGAGCATTTTACACTATTATCACCACAATTTACCCCATTTTCCCTTACAATTTGCCTTACTTCTGCAAAAATACCCCTCTGTGTTGTTCTGCCCATTGAAACCAGTTCTAGTACAAGTCATAAGTACTACCTAACCATGGAAACACTAGTAGCCTTGAATATTCAACCTCTGAATGCCCCACACAGAGAGCTAGAGTGGAAGGCCCTGGGTGATAGAGATTAACAGATGCTAGACTCAACTGCCATGACTTCCAAATTTAATATTCACCTGTTGAATGAGTTAAAAGCCCAATATCTCAGTGGAGCTGATATCTTAGGGATTTGGGACTCCAACCTGCCCACTTACAATCTCCCTCAAGTCAATGTCCTCCCAGACTTGATAAATCAATGCCGTTCTAGCTATGATCCATGTCAAAGAGCTGTTCTCATCCCCTCAGGCTCAGTATTGTTCCATATCACCCCTGAGGCCATTAATGAGATGCTACACTTTCACACTGCAAAGCCCCTAACTCCTCTCTCCATCAACGACTTGCTAAAGAAAGGGGGTAAGTTTTCCAGTGCTCAGATCATCAAGATTAATCAGTTATTTGTTCAGCCAAAATTTGAAGCTCTGAGTAGAACCCTTCCTATAGCATATCAATATCTCAATGAGCTAGGCAAAATGCTTGTGGATTTGATCAGTTACATCCTGGGTTATGGGACATATGAGGATGTTTATGAAACCATTATGGCCATGCTGTCCATATTCTCCCCTGGAATGCCTCCTACTGTGCACCATGATTTTGCTACATACATTGCCAATAAGATTCATGAACAATTGATGAATCTAGAAAGGGAAAAGGTGTTTAAATACACTAGGTACATCTATCACTTGTTCTTATTTTATCAG
>APFE030986889.1:211971-222113 GCA_000404065.3 Pinus taeda
AGCTTGGGCATGACCCAAAGGATCCAAAAGCTATACAAACGCTGCTGAAAATAAGAGATGCAGACCTTGCAGCTCTAAGAAACATGATTAAAATGCCAGCAACCCTTCATCCTCAAACAGAAGAGGTTGCCCAGCAAAGACAGGACCAGGATGTAGCAACATTGCTGGTAGGACTGCACAAGCATCTAGTGCAAACACAAGGGAAGCTGGAAGAGACAGAGGCTGCACTGCAGGCAGCCCTACAGCAGAAAGAAGGAGGTCAAACTTCTCAGCCCCCTCCAGAGATCATAAACCTTGAGGAGCCCCCACAGGCTACTGCTCCTCCCACAGGGCAGACAGCTCCATCAACATCAGCACCAACACCAACCTCAGAGCAGGCTCCGAGCCTTGATATGCAGAAGTTGATGAGTGAAATCAAGATCCTAGAAGCCCAGATGATAGAGCTAAATGAAGCCAAGGAGAATTTAGCTAAGCTAAATGAAAAATATGACAAATCCAAGAAGAATGTAGCTGAAAAAGGGAGAGAAATAAAAGCTCTCAAAGAGAAGATAAAGGAGCTGAAGAAAGAGCTCACCCTTGACAAAGTGGTGGCTGAGGTCAAGACAGTTTTGTGGGCCAACATCGGCCAATCAATAACAGATCAGTGGCAGTATATTGAGACTATCCATGAGCAAATGGAGCTCATAGGAAAAGCACAGAAGGAAGTCCATAGAGCAAGGGCATCTCTAGGCAGTATGCCTGAGATAGCCAACAGAATGATCAACGTTCTTAATAACCGCACAGGTCCTCAGCTGGCAACAATAGGAATCTCCAACAGAACTGAAACCATCCAGCTGATAAAGAGGGTCCTCACATTGAAAAGCTTGGTATAAACATTGGATAGAAGAAGCCAGGACATGCAAACAGAAGTCAACAGATTCATGGATAAGTTTGCAGCATTACAGGGCAGAGGTCTTCCTAGCTTGCGGAACAATGCAGGGAGACTACTATCACATGAGATTTATGCAAAAAGGGTGAACACGTTTACCACCAATTAGATCACTCAAGGATCAAGTACTTCAGAGGTAACAGGGCCAACATTTGGGTAAAGTCTCTATGACATAGTAGAGAACTTATTTTTTATTATGAATGAGATTAGACATTTGTTTGAAGTGCCTCCAAACTTCTACAAATACAAAGAGGCAGATGAAACCTTAGATGCAATTTTGAGACATCAATTGCCTACACAGGAGTGGTGGACCAGAATGATACAGTTGTTGCTGTAAACAAGAGGCTTTCATCAAAGTTTTTTCATCAAAAAACATAAGTCATCATGTTTAGAAAATGTGATGCATACACTATGACTGGAGAAGAGTGGAATGAGCCAACTCAGCAGGAAGATTCAGCCACTAAAAGCAACACTGACAACTACAGGTAACAGGGCCGAGAAAGCTACAGCATGACAAAGCATAAAGACACATCATTCAGCATTAATGCAGAACGCTCAACCAACTCAGTGGCCTCCAAAGGTCAAGAAGATTTCTAACAGAATTAAAGACTATTTATTTTATATTTAAGGCAGAAATAACTTCCTTATCTGCTATTTTGTAAAGTTGGTGAGCGTATTTAATTTATCAAGTAACTTAGCGGTTAGATATTTTGGAAAAAACGATTGTATATATTCCCCCTCGCATAAGCTTGCAGGGTGGTTGTTGTTGTTTCTTGTTAGAAAGGAGAACTCGGCTGTAATTTCTGGAAGAATGATATAAACAAAGCTTGGAGTTTGTAGGAATTGGGTCTTACTGATGCATGTTGTCTTGGAACCATTGAATGCTATAGGATTCTAATGCTATGGCTTAATATAATAAGTGTTCTCTATCTCTGTTAATGTTTTATTGCTTGTTTAACTTACATCTCTCATATGTTGTTCTAAATCTATGAAGAAAGAAAAAGAATAGCTCAGGATTTGTCCATGGAGACACCCTGATCTCAATTTGTCTTTACTATAAATGTTTTCTATGACTTCAGTGGTTTAATTGGAATTCTTAACTGCTCCAATAAACCCTGAATATTTCACAGTTATTATTTAGTAATTCATGTATGCTACTAAGTAGAAATTGTTGTTCAAATTGTTATCACACTGTCCGTAATTCCATTTCCCACTGTTTCACTCACTAATCAGAATTTATATTAAGAATAGCCATCTAGCCTTGCAATAAAACTTTCTCCATCACAGGCACCAGGACTATCTCAGATTTCTGACTCCATATGCCCAATGGACTAGCATCTTTCACACATTTCATGCCTTTCTCATAACAACAGTTCACAACCAAAGTCTCAAACAAAAAACAGAAACTTATAACTAGCCTAAAATCTTCACAAAACAGAGCTAAAACTTAAAGAGAGAGCCCTCTTTGATTATAGGTAGGCTAGGACCTATACTCCAAAGCTTGGTTAGTGGTTACCTCGGCCGTATTCCCTTGGGAGTCATAGGGAACAACCTGGGTGTTAATAGGTGGGAGAAGAAAAAGGATCCTCTACACATCTTAACAGAATATGAGAATTTAAAAAGAGGCCCATAAGAGACAGTCCAAGATTATTGTGCCAGATTCAACAATACATACCTTGCTATTCCAATAAATCTTAGACCACCACCAGACTTGGCATTGATTAAATTCCTTGATGGTTTTGACTTAGACATGGCTTACCAGCTCAGGGAGAGAGCTCCTCCTAGCCTTGAAGATATGCAGAGCATAGCTGTGAGTGTTGAAGCTAATCTAATTTCCAAACGAAATTGAGCTAGGACTGAAAGAAGAACAACTTTCAAAGAGGAACCCTCTGCCTTTGAACAAAAACTTGATGCAATTATTAAAGGCATGGACATGTTAGGAGATAGAGTGGAAACTATTGAGAGGAAAACTTCTTGGGACAACCAACCAAACAACAATGCAAGAAATCCAAACTTTAGGAAAAATCAAAGCCCCAATGTTGGAAAGGTTGGTCCAGACCAAAACATAAGGCCTCCCTTCCAAGAAAACTATGCAGAAGCTTCCACATCTAGTGAACCAACACAGGACCCACACATTAATTTAATGGGTCTCAACAGTGGCCAACTAATTTTCCTAACTCAAGAAGACCAAGAGGCTCATACTCTTAGTCAATGTCAAATGAAATCAGGGGAATCCTTCGATTTTAAGCAAGGATATGAAACAATTGTGTATGAAGTCCATAAGCAATACAACTTGAGAAGTATAAGAATAAGCATTCCTGATGATCCTAAGCAAAAGACAATCAAGAAACCTACCAAAACTAAACTCAAGGACTCTCATGTACCAATCATCCCTAAATCCACTCCCAATCCAAACAGAACCACTGTAGAAGATGTTTCAGACAAGGATGAATCAAAGGAGCACCCTATAGTTGTCTCTCCACTCATAAATGTGGTAGAAGAACCTTTGCAAGATGGCCAGCAAGCAACCTTATTTCAGCATGACATTCCAGTAAAAGAGGCAGTTGTTAATAACTCAGTTGAAAGGCACAACCTGGTTGCCCAAAATGTCAAAACACAAACAGAAAAACCCTTTAATATGGAGGCTGAAATAGGTAAGTTAAAAGTGTCCATCCCATTATCTGAATTGGCTAGGCATGAAGTGTTTAGGGAACAAATCAACAGATCATTACAAATTTCAAAGAACAAAGATTCAGTAAACATCCTTGATGATCAACCAGAACTTATATTTGGCCCTGAAGCAAATGGTAAAACAGTAGATGGAGGGGTCCCTCCCTTTTATGTAAGTCTAAACATTCATGACAAGGTGCTTCACAATGCAATGTTTGATTCAGGAGCTTCACATAACGTGATGCCCATTTCTGTCATGGAGAAGTTGGACCTAGACATCATAAGGCCATACAAAGACTTGTTTTCCTTTGATTCCAGTCAAGTCTGGTGTTTAGGCTTAATCAAGGATCTATGTGTGTCATTAGTCCAATATCCAGCCAAGACAATTCTCATGGATGTGGTGGTAGCTGATATTCCACCAAAATATGGAATGTTGTTATCTAGGTCTTGGGGTGCCAAGCTACAAGGATCTTTGCAACTAGACATGTCTTGTGCCACAATCTCAGTCTTCGGCCAACCTAAAAGGCTATACCGAGAAACTTTGATGAAGTATGTGGTTAGTACTCAAGAAAAACCCCAAAACTTTCCCATATATTCCATACATTCAGACATGGACTCTTTCATCTTATACAACACTGAAATTCAAACCCAAGCTGATGTAAAAATGATGACTTTGGGTCAGGATAAATTCCTAGAAAAAGAATCCACAATTCAGATTCAAGAAATATGGGAAGACAATAAATTAACAGTCACACATAAGCAACCCTATGAGACTGTAAATCCAACTACCCTTGCTGAGCAAATGGAAAGGGCTCCTAATACCAGTGCAAATCAAGAAGATCTATGGTATCTAGAGTTTGATGGATATGTTAATAAGCTAGGAGCAGGGGCAGGGGTCTGGATTCATAATGTAAAGGATGACCACGCTGAGGGACATGCATTTAGATTAAATTTCAGGTGCACCAACAACATGGCCGAGTATGAAGCCCTCCTTTTAGGACTCAAAGTGATAAAAAACTTGGGTGCAACCCGAATATCAATTTTTGGAGACTTTGACCCCATTATTCAACAAATAAAGGGTAACTTCATTACAAATGATCTTAGGCTGAGGTCATATAGATCTGCCACAGTGGAAATTCTTAACACCTTTCTTGAAACCCAACTAAACAAGATTCCAAGAAATCAAAACCTAAATGCCCATAGTCTAGCAACTTTTGCAAGCACTTGCAAATTGCCATTCAAGCCTAATCACCTATTCACTGTTGAAATAAAGCATAGGCCTGCAGTACTAGATAATGTAAAGAACTGGCAAGTGTTTGAAAATGACATGCAAATCAACAATTTCCTAACTTTGAAAGAAGAGTTTACAAGCACAAAAATGGATACCAACACTGTAGAGGAAAGCATCCAAATGGACAAAGTTGAAACACATATCTTTGCTGAAACAACAGACCAACTTCTACACCCCACCAAGTTCACTAAAACAGATTTACAGCAACTTCATGAAAAAGAAGGTGAGGATGCAATTACAGAAGAATGTGAAGTCATTGAGATGAAAGACAAATTTCTACCTACAGGCCTTACTCCTTTAGAGGACATCTTTGACTCAAATGACATCTCTAGGAAACCTAAAATGCAACCATTGAATGCTGAAATTGAGGACTGCAATTTAGGAACTGCATAAAATCCCAAAATGATAAAATTGTCCAAAGCTTTACCTCCTAACCAAAAACTTGAGTATATAGAATTGTTCAAAGAATTTGAAGATGTCTTTGCATGGAGTTATGAAGACCTAAAGTCTTATGATACTGCAGTAATCCAAAACACAATACCTCTCAAAGAAAACCAAAAACCTTTCAAACAGAAACTAAGGAGGGTCAACCCTGTGCTGCTCCCTTTGATTGAAAAGGAAGTTAAGAGAATGTATGAAGCTGGAATTATAGCTCCAATTAGATTCTCAGAATGGGTTTCGAATTTAGTGCCCACTAGAAAGAAGACATGGGAGATAAGGTTATGTGTTGACTTGAGAAATTTGAACAAAGTCTCTTTAAAAGACAACTACCCTTTGCCCAAAATGGATCACATTCTGCAAAGGGTAGTGGGTGCTTCAAGAATATCACTATTAGATGGTTTCTCAGGCTTCAATCAAATCCTAATGCACCCTGATGACCAAGATGAAACTTCTTTCACCACCCCTTGGGGAACATTCAAGTATGTGAAAATGCCTTTTGGACTCAAGAATGCAGGCACAAATTTTCAAAGAGCCATGGATATTGCTTTTGCTAAAGAAATCCATGACTTTTTAGTCATTTACCTAGATGACCTCACAACTTTCTCCAAATCAGATCAAGAGCACCTAGATCATCTAAGGCAAGTATTCTTAATCTGTAGGAAATATGGCATATCATTAAACCTAAAGAAATCCTTGTTTGGGCTAGAAGAAGGAAAATTATTGGGCCATATCATCTCTAAAGAAGGCATTAGAATTGACCCAGATAGGATACAAGCCATTCTACAAGTCCCTCACCCTAGAAACATTAAAGAACTACAAGCCTTTTTGGGAAAAATCAACTTTCTTAGGAGATTCATACCAAATTTGGCTAAGCTAATAAGATTGCTGAACAACATGCTCAAAAAGGACTCAAAGGTCAAGTGGACAATGGAAACTAAGCAAGCCTTTGAAGAAATCAAACAAGCTTTGACTCAAACACCAGTCCTCACAAGTCCTAACTTTGACAAAGATTTTATCATATTCTCATTTGCATCGGAACATATAATTGCTGTTGTCTTGCTTCAAAACGATGACTAGGGATGTGAAAAACCCATAGCCTTCTTCAGTAAAGCCCTTAGAGATGCCCCACTGAAATATCAAATCATGGAGAAACAAGCATATGCCCTTGTAAAGGCCATTAAGGACTTCAGAATTTACATCTTGTACTCTCATGTGATTACCTATGTGCCCCACACTGTTGTTAAAGACATCCTGACCCAAGAAGGCATTGAAGGCAAAAGGGGAAAATGGATAGCTACCATACTAGAATATGACATTGAAATTAAACCCAGAAAACTGATAAAAGGGCAAGGACTAGCTAAAATCATGACTAAAACTAACTTTCAAGCCCTTGACATAAATCAATTGGATAATGAGTAGGAGATGGTGATTCCATAGATCAATCAAGCCTTTTTACAATCACCTTGGTATGCTGATATATCTTTTGTGTTATTAAACCTGCAAGCTCCTCCAGGATTATCTAGAACCAAGAAAATATTTTTGAAAATGAAAGCTTCTAAGTTTTGCATTTTAGATCATGTTCTCTTTTGGAAAAGCCATGAAGGGGTTTTATTAAATTGTCTAATCAAAGAGGAAACTGACAAAGTACTCCAAGAATTTCATGCAGGGTATTGTGGTGGACATTTGTATTGGAAATCAACTGCTGAAAAAATACTAAGGGCTGGATTTTATTGGCCCACCCTATTCTCCGATGTGAAAAAATATGTAACTTCTTGCCACAAATGCCAAATATTTGAAGGCAAGAAAAAGTTGCTACCTCTACCCCACAAGCCCATCTCCATTGAGAAACCATTTCAACAATGGGGTTTAGACTTCAATGGGGAAATCCACCCTTCATCCTCTGGCCAACACAAGTGGATTTTGACTGCTACATACTATTTTACCAAGTGGATAGAGGCCATCCCTTGCAGGCAAGCCAATGACTCAGTAATCATTCAATTCCTTGAAACCAACATCTTGTCTAGGTTTGGTTGCCCGGAGAAAATAATTACAGACAATGTTGCTGCCTTTAAATCTAAGAAAATGATTAATTTCTGTCATAAATACCACATTACCTTGGGCCATTCCACAACCTATTACCCTCAAGGAAATGGCCTAGCTAAATCCTCCAACAAAAGCTTGATCAACATTATTAAGAAAATCTTGGAGGAGAAAAAAAAGAACTGGCATAAAAGGCTTGTGAATGCCCTATGGGTAGACAGATTGACCACCAAGAGATCTATTGGGACCAGCCCCTATCAATTGGTTTATGGAATGGATGGGGTTTTCCCTTCTTCTTTGGGAATCCCAATGATAAAACTGCTACAAGAGGTACAAGAAAAACCTAATGATATACAAAGAAGGATCAATCAAACTATTTACTTGTAACAGACAAGAGAAGAAGTCTACCACAGAGCCCAAATCCTATAAGAAAACCTTAAAAAGATATTTGACAAAAGAACCAAAGCAGAGGATTTTTTCATTGGGGATAAAGTTTTGAAGTGGGATTCCAGAAGAGAAGATAAAGGAAAACATGGAAAATTTGATTTCTTATGGGGAGGACCGTTTATCATTCAGACTATATAAGGAAACAACACCTACTTTTTGAAGAGTTTGGATGGCACAAAAGCAGATAGTGGACCAGTCAATGGCAGAATGCTGAAGCACTATTTTCAGCCACCTTGTCAAGAATAACAACACTTCAACTTGTACATAGTAGTGTTTACTTTCTACAGTTTATTATAGTAATAGGATAAGGAATAAGTTACAACAAATTTTGAAGAGAAAGCAAGGAATTGTGCCACATTTGGCTCTTTCATTTTAGCATATCATAAGAAGCTAAAGAATCAGACTTGGGAATTGTGAAAATGATGAGAAATGATCAAACAAACTACCCAAAATAGAGCTACAATTTTGGAGTAAGTCCATGAGATAGATAGTATTGCAGAGGAGCCATTGTATGAACAACCAAGGATAAATTTCAGACTACAACAAGGAACTAAAAGATAAGGCCATCTGACCTGCTGTTCTTGACTTTTCACTAGGAAAATCCATCCCCAAGTGGAGCCACAGTTAGCTCCCTATACCAATAGGTTTCATTTTTCATGATTGACTAGGGAAGTACCAAATATGTTCATCCTTTTTATATTGCAAAGGTTCCATATGTTGATGAATCTTCACTATGTATAGGTGGGTAACTCTTGCCACAATTGATGATTAGGAAGACAGCTTAATCCTGGCTAGATCATGTTTGAATTTCACTTGTCTAAGAATAGAGAATGAAGGTCTACACAAACAGTTTAAGCTTGGCAGGCCAGTAAGACAAAGAAGCAAAGGGTCTCAATAGCTTAATCTGAGCCCTGGAAAAAATAAGGGTAGACTTAGATAGGAGGGCAGCTAAAAGAAAAGAGAAGAATCAGGGTTTGTCAGTTCAAGTGCACCCAATGACAATGAAGAAAAAATGATAGGTATACTAGGTTGGGTAGGCAGTTATGAGGGTACAAAGGCATCGTCTGTGAGAAGTTTTCTCTTCTAGAATGATTTGCCATCTCATAAAATCATAAGGTACCATGGCAAGGTGGCTAGAAAACAAATGGAGCATGACTAGTTCCCCTCCCCATTTTCCCAAGAAACACTTAATAACATTCCCCCCAAAGGTTAACGAAATATGCTCATTACCTTTAGCCCCTTTAGCCCACTTCATTCCATGGAAAAACTAAGTGAAAAGATGTTTTACCTAGGCAAAACAAGCCACATTTCTTGTGTAAAAAGTCTTTATTCTATATTACCAAATTTTCCTAAAGCTTCACCATTTGTCATCCTTTTCTCTCCCCTTGGCCTAAGTTTTCACTTTATAAAACTTAGCCTAAGCCAAACAACCCCATCCCCCACAATCATATTAACCTACTAACCTTATTATATAAACCCTATGCATAGCTCTCCCCCCCTTAGTATATAAATACATGGAAAAAACCCCAAAAAAATAAATACCCCACCCTTGGCTAACTATAGCCATATTTTAAATTTTCTTTAGGGATTTATTGGCCCACCAGGGGCCAATAACAACCCTCCACATGCCCATTGGGACTTATTTGGCCCTTGGCTAAATAAATAGCCAAAAACCCACATTTTTGCCCAAAAAACCCATTTTTCCAAAGTCTGCAAATACACAGAAAAACATTACAAATCGTAAAAATTAATGTGGGTCCGCCACTGTTAAAAGACCGTCAGCTCTATCACCCATCAACCATCTGATCGTCGCTCCCAGATCCAATGGTAGTGGGAAATTTCAGAAGCCCCAACTTGCTGAACAATGTGTCCAGGGGATGGGCGGTATTTCTGCCATATCGAGGACACGTGTCAAGCGCCCGGTGTGTTCGGAGCCCCCTCCCTTGAAACAACTTCCCCCAAAAGCGGTGCGATATTACCGCTTACCACCTGCCCCCTCCCTGCTGACATCATGCTCATGTCACCTAATGACGTCACCTGCCATGTAACCCGCCACGTCACCTGCCATGTCAGCATCTGTACCCACTAAACGACAAAAATGACGTCATGATGACATCATCCCAAAAAAGTGCTCATAACCCGCCAAAGTCAAATTTTTCGGGTAAAAAGGGTAAAACTGTTGTTTTTTCACCATTCTATTCTTATTTCCTATGTTATCATAAAACCAGTACTGATGGCTGCAAATCAGTAAGACCTTATGTAACTGTTTCAGACCAGACTTTTAGCTAGGGATTAGCCTCCCTAACCTGAGAGGGCTCTCTCAAA
>APFE030986895.1:0-16800 GCA_000404065.3 Pinus taeda
CACAAATGAGCAAATTGCAGACATCTTCACCAAAGCGCTTGGAAGAGAAAACCTTGAAAGATTCAGAACGATGCTTGGACTCACCAACATCCCTTCAGATTAAGGGGGGGAATGTTGACATCTAATCCTCTGCGATTGGGTGAATTTGGAATGTGAACAGTCATCAAGAAGATGAATTGAACAGTCACATTACTGTATATAACAATAGCTACCTAATGAAATAAACGAATCAGTTTTACTGCCTTTGGAGAGTTACTACCTGTCCTGACAGATCCAAGGTGCTTGGTAGCCTTTTTATGAAGATCTTCCCTGTGATTAACCTATCAAGTAAATCTGAACATGAAAATCTATTTTAATCATCAAAAACGACCTAAGTAACAAAGCAATATTTTAATCTAAATAACAGATTTTATTCTAAGAATGCAACAAAGACACATGAAAGTAAACAAAGGAGGTACTAGGCACTTGAGATGGGCCCAACCCCAACAGCTATAGCCTCCTAGGAGAGAATAGATCTGGCGCAAAGTTGGATTCATCTTTATTGATCAAAAGAATAGTTACATTCCAAAAACTGTCCAGAAGGAAAACTTGAAAATGTGTTGAAATGCAGAGCTAAACTACTGCCTAAAAAATGACTAAAACCCGAACTACAAACTAGCTAACTTCTACCTACAAAGTGAATAATTGAAATGAAGCCCTAAGCCTTCTTATTTATACAATGTGAGGACCCCAACAGTCCTCCTAAACGTTAGGGACTCGGCTGCCCAAAACTTACAGTTAACAGCAGTCCTACTTGACTTGTTTGGCTACCTTTGTGATAATATATTTTCACTTTGAACTCCGAGCTGATGGTGGAGAATTTGAGGTAAGGGCCCATAAATGAAGGGGACACCTCCCTAAAAATCTTCTCAACAAATTTGGCTGCCAAGTGCTCATTTAAACCTTTGATTTTGTCTCCAAATTGACCAAAAAGACTACATAAAGCACACATTAGACTTGTTGGCATAATGGCTAACCCAATTCACTCTATTAGCATAAATATAACCAAAAACATGCAATAAACTAATGAGAATGGTGGATTAAGTCGAAGTAGGAGGCTGAATGAGCCCATATAATTATCCATTTTTGGGGCTCATCATCGGGAGTGAAGGCAGTGATAAATTACTATGTAACAAGGAAGGTGTGTGAAAGTGGGGTATGTTACTCATTTCATTTGTAGCAAATTTATCAATTCAGCTTTTATGTACCCATACATGTTCTTGGGCTTAAATTACTTGTGATTTTACTTGAGAGAGAGTTGAAGAATTGTACACATACTCGAGAGTTTGTGTGTGTGTGTGTGCAGTGGAATTGTTGCTAGTTTCATTGTATTTGCATACATGCATGAGTGTGACTTGTGTCGATTGTTGTCACATTTATGCCATATAGACTTGGAAGAGTTGATTTTATCTCCAAAGATGAAAGGGATATGTTAACAGATTATTGCATTGGATGTGAAATTCTTGTTGTTTATGCAAAGAATCATCAAGTTGATGTACATGCTTATGTTTGGCTCTCAAGTCAAGTCAGTTGCTTGAAGAAGTATGTTTTGTCAACTTATGTTAGTCGATGATGTTTTTTCGACTTATGTTTAGTCGAGGATGTTTTGTCAACTTGTGTTAGTCAATAGTTTGTACACCAATATGCAAGAGTACATGGCAATGTTACATGATGTGACAATTGTTGCTTTGAAGGAGCAAAAGAAGAGTTCATAGATTTTCATTTCTTACATAATGTGTTTTTCAATTTAATGGTAGTATTTGTGACAAGATGTCGCAGGTTTTGGAAGGTCCATTCTTGAGCAAGATGTTCATGATTAGCCTTCATTCTCAAATCATGACATGAGTAGCATGTTGAACTAGAGTATGTTAGAGGCAAGAAGTGAAAGTGGACGAGATGCCAAAAATTTATAGCCATTGTAGACCATTGTATATGTTGATGCCGAGATTCTCAATGGGAAGGCTATCATATTGTATCATTTTTCCAAGCACCGAGGGATCGATGTGATACAACAAAGATATTTTGCAGCCAAAAAGTTCCCAGCAAATGTTGGATTGCATCAGCAACAAAAGGAGAACAGTGGTCGAGGGACATAGCCATTTGCAAGGCAAGGCATGTCAATGTACCTAAGTTGTTGTCATGGAGACTTTTCAAGTACAATAATTTGATACAACTTGGGAAGGAGAAGAGTATTAAACTCTCATCAAATAACCATATTTTGTGTGCCCAAAAACCTGTTAGTGGGAAGGAGTGATCAAAATCTAGATTAGGGGAAAAAATTAGCTCAAGAATCATAAGTTCTCGGAATCGTTTGAAACCTGAATGACCACATCCATCTTGTCAAAATGATCCCAACACAACTCAGTTCTCTTAAAACAAATTTTGTATGAGGAAGATAGAGCCCGCTAACCACTTTCCCAAACAAAAGAAATTTTACCAAAAACATGCCTAGTCACTGCACAGTCAGCAGTCTATACTAATGACGTGCCAGTTGACTAGGCAGGGTCAATGTCAGTCAATGCTCAGTAAATTTATGACAAGTGTCAAGTTATTATTGGTTTGCAAGTGTTGTGCATTGGTAGGATTTGATTGGTTGAAGGTGGTCCAATGAGGAGGGGACAAGTGGCAAGCCCGAAGGCTGCCACATGTCCCTCCCCAAAGGAATGATGGCATTATGGTGCTGTATAAATTTTATGGAGGCACCGGGGTTTGACCCCGCGGCCTCCTCTCCACAGTTCACATGACATACCATCTCAACTAACTATTTGGTTCTTAACCTTAACTGTTTCTGCATCTATTTAAAGTGTAACAATATGTATATTTGGGGTTATGAGGGAGCCAGCCCCATCCATGTGAACACCCTAAAATCTAACAGTAATGGTTAATGCTAACCACTGGTAGCTGTGAAGACATGATCGTTAACATTTATACTGTGTCCATGTGTCTGCCTCCTCATAGATTGTCGGGGTTACAGTTAGTAAAACCGCAGATTAGCACTAATATGGGATTAGTATTTAATTAATCTAGTTTAACACTAATTAACCATGAGTTCAACTTGGAGGAATTTTAGTGGAACCCACCTTATTTGTCCCTAACTCCAAAATTAGTGGAGCCAATTGGAGTTCCTCCAGTTTCAATGGAGGATTACTAGGAGAAAACAATTTATGTCATAACTTGCGAAAAAATCGAAAAAATGAGGATAAAAAAAAATTGTTCCTAGATAATTTTGACTTTCTGGACACTATGGAACAGGTTGTAGAGGTAGAGAGGCACTTATGTACGTGACTTTTCCACATTGAAGTTTAATCAAGCCTAGGGTCACCAAAAGAGGAGGTCAAGCCCAGATCAAATGAGGTCGAATTGCAAATATTGGAGAGTCATATTCGGGGTTTTTGGATGCTCCGAGTCCATTGAAGTAGGTTTCAAGAGGTGTAGAGCATTGCAAACTATACTTTTTCCATTTTGAGTAAATATAAAGGCCCAAGGCATGGAAGCTGGACCAAGGAGATGTAACCTAGGAGAGGTGAACTCCTTTATCAAACCATTGTGTTAAGTATTTTTCTTGGAGGTTTGTTTTACATTTACATGCTACTTTCCAGCACTTGTTTTTGATGTTATTCTACTCATGATTATAACATAAAACTTGATATAAATTTACCTATTTTGAATCACAAACACTATAAAGGAATCTATGCACATGAAGCAATTGAGAAGCATTTGTTTTTAAATTTGAAGTTGAAATTAACACAACAAAACTAACATTCCACTACAGATCAATAAGCCAGATCAAGCTTTCAGGATTGGATGGTTATTTCTCTTTGGCCCTGTTGAAAAAGGCCTCAGACCTCTTACCTGTGTGTCTAGATTATTTTGTTGGTTCATCATTTCAAATGACTTTGATTTCACACAAGTCCTTCTCAATAGCAATAATGTCTTCATAATTTTTTGCTAGTGTTTGTTTCACAACTTACTTCGCAAACTGCGCAATGCTTGCTGGCAAGGTAGAAGTGTAGTAATATGATGTGATGGAGTCATGAGGTTTCATGTTTTCCAAAAAAATTTTCAATATGCGATTGAACCTCTGATTAGAATATTTCACTTTCTCCTTTTTCTCCATCTTAAGATTACCTAGCTCTTTCAATAACATAGTGGGGGTCTTATTGCCAACAAATTTTTCAAGGAAGATCTTCTTAAACCCCCTCCAATTCTGGATGGAGTTTGGCGGAAGGTTTTGATACCATACAAATTCTCTACCATCCAAGGTAGATGGAAAAATTCTACATGCAACATCATCGTAACATACCTAAAGTGTTTGCAGATGTAGGTAAAATTTGTCAAAATGGTCTTCAGCCTTCACTGTTTTATCAGGGTCACACTTCGTTAAGAGATTCTTTAAATTCTTTGGCATCTTGTGTAGAACACCTAGAAGTGCAAGTGGGCCCTGAGTCATCGAGTACAAATTTTGGTTCACCATGCCTTCTTCTTCATTGTTCTCCTCTTCCTTTTCAGAATTTGATGGCTCTTCTTCCTCTTCCTCTTCTCCACCTGACACACATAAAGTTGTGTTCAAGAGTAGAACATTATCTTTGTCACGATCATGAAAGAGTGGAGGCTCTTTTGTTTTTCCACAGAGTCTGTTAGTTCTTCAAGAGTGGAAATAACTATGTCTTTAAGAGTAGAAACTACTATCGCCATGGGGGTGGTCTTTTTCTTCTTCGGAGAATATAGAAGATTGATTACTCCTGAGATCAATCCAACAACATTCGCAAATTGATGGGTTATAGGGTGGATGGCCCGAATCTGATCATATGGGATTTCACGTTCAAGCTTGGGCTTAGAAGAGACACCAACTTCCAAAGAAGAAGTAGGGGAGGTGCAATGAACATTGTTTTATTGACTAGAAGATGGGACGATGGGGTTGGTGGGTTTATCAAGCATAAAATGCTCATTGCCCTCCTTCTAGCACCAGAAATGTTGATGGTGTTGGACCCACCAACATTCAAGAGATCTCCCTGATGTGAAGTCCCAATTAGACCTCACACCATTTGGTATAGGAGTCCCATTCGGTATAAAGGCTCGGTTTCAGAATTCTTAAATATTTCCCTTGGCTCTAACTATTAGCAAGAGTGAGGGGTGAAAAGGTGTCTTCAAGAAAAAAAGTGTGCCTGGTGAGTGTTCAATTGCAACTCTGTCAAATTTCTTCTACTATAGAGGGGTTGAGGGGTGGGGGGTGCACAGGGAAATTTACCCTCTAAGGGAGAGGTAATAGCACCACCTAAGAAGAGACACACATGAACTAGAAGGGCCTATCTAATACACGGTGGATGCAATGGTTGATACAACCAACAAATAAAGAAAGATATATCTTGTATCCCGTAGAATAGTCCACAAGGATGGGAAAGAAATAACAACCATTACAACACATTCTCAATAAGATAATTACTAAAATAACTGAAATAGTTCAACTATCTTAGCATACGTGAAAGAAAACATGAAATACAAGAATCCACATAATAGTCTTACAAAAATTCATAGTCCATGCATGAAGAACATGGTGGCCTTGAAGGCTTCTATTATTATTCGAGCCACTCCTTGATCCTCAAAGAACTAGTTGATCTCTATAATGCCTTGCGGGATGAGCCAATGTGAAAAGTCCTTTGCTCATACAATGAGGGAGTATATATAACCAAGGGTGAATTGTTGACTACCCTCATGATTGTTTGACTTCCTATGAATTTTCAACTTACATGACTCTTTACATTACATGTGTGCCCTTTGGACTTCCACTTTACAATACAGTTTGAATACAATATACATGGTCCACAATAGTGATGTGGAATATGACCACTCATGACATGACATGACACTGATGACATGGGCTGCTTGATGATATGGAAATGTTAATTCATTGTTGCTGCTAAGTGTTGGATGTCTTCTTGAAGATGCTTTCTCTTCACCTTGGCATGGCTTGGTGATGTGTAATCTTCAATGATATTTAGTCTTGGATGGTGGTCGTAAACTTGTGTCCCTTTGCTTTCTATTGATTGATCAACTCATGAGTTTAGCTACAAGAGAGTATTTAGGAATGATTCCCTCCTTCTCCTTCTCCATCATCTTTCCATGACATGATAGTGTACATGTTCCTGCAATTCACTCATGACAAGACGACATCAATTTGAAAACTCCTAAGTCTTATATGATGCATTCTAATCCACCAAATGAGTTTTAAACAAGTGATAGGTTGGGAAGAGGGGATCAGTGACTACGTATTATAGTTCCAGAAGCTAAGGGAAAAGGTTGAGCTCTCAGACTACGCATTGCATAGCTCAGGGAGGCCTGAAGGAGAAGAATGCGCAGATTTTGGATCCAATGGGGTCACGCCGAGGAAATGGACACTGGGAGAGCCAACTGCACAGTTTGGAGTGTCAATGTACAATTTTATTCTATGCATTTCACAGTTCAAGCACTTAGGGGATGATCTTGAGGCTTAAAAATGTGAAGTGCACAGTTCAAGCGAGGCTGGACGACATAAATGCACAACTCTGGAGGTTAAGGTTAGGTCTTGGGCATAAGAGCTGTGAAATGCAGTAGCCCTAGGAGATAGGAACTGCAAAATGTGCAGTATCAAGCAACATGGTCACAACTTAGAGGCTGAGACTAAGCAATACACAATTTAGTTAGGGCTCAGTGAAGCTAAGTTGCTCGGTCATGAAGGTTTTCTGAAAATGGCTAAGTGTGGGATGGGTGATGAACTATGATGAACCTTTAATGTGATTAGACACTTAGCATAATTTGACAAAACAACAACATAGATCATCCGAACACATGAAAAAAGCATTTCCCTTCGTGTGACTATCTTACGACAAGATTCGATAAGTGCGACGCTTAAGATAGACTTTAGGACGACCATGACAACATGTGACAGTGCTCAGGACTTTGTGTATGGGTGCGACATATGCTTACATGGTTAGAAAAAATCATATACACAAAGACAGACCTTTGAAACCATTAGAATAGCCTTGTAAACATTGTACGACAACCAAACATGCCAAAAGACGATAGTTAACCCAACATGAAAAAGGGACCAAAGCACTACAAGAAAGATCATAAAATAAGCTCTAGTGTTTCCTACAACAATGTACAAGACCAAGAACAACTCTGAAATTGAGTGTAAGCCAAAATTATGGAGGGTGTTGCAGCAACTACAACATGTCCACTTCCCATCTAGCCATTCTTGAGCAGGATGTAAGGTGGATAGAGGATATGTTGTTAAAATGTTTGTGTGAGGGAAGGAAACCAACCAAAACTTGTGAAATTGATATGAAATATCTTTCACTATGAAACCAGACCACCAAAAATTTATCTCCGAGGCCTCCACTACTACTCCATCTAAGAAATCAAGAGGGAACAACCTAGGGGGTTGCGTTGGTCTTACATAACCCACATATAACTCCACAAATGAATCTCCAACATCCCTTATAAACCTCTTCACCTTTATCAATGACTTGTCATTATAAATTAGATATTTGTTCAGATTTAACTTGCAAATTCCTCTTGTAATATCTAAGAGAACTCCCTGAGCCCAAGCTCCTCTATAATTCCTTTTATAGGAAGCTCCTAATTGCATCACTAAAAAAAGAATCTCTACTTGCATTCCCTTCTGTAATGCCATTCTATTAGCACAACTTCCCTAAAATACTGATAATCATAAATAAAATCAAGTAAATTGTTGGCACCCCATGCTTCCTCTCTTTTTCCAAAATAGAATAAATTCTTTCTTTCTCCCAAAGTTGAACCCACTGAGAGTGCCAAAGAGATGGGAAATATATGGGTGTCTAGTGCATACAAATACAATATATATAGAGTGAGCGTGAGCCGAAAGATACAAAGAGACTTGGATGTCTCTTGCATAAAAACACAACTGTTGGAAAATGACAAATGACAAGACTTGAATATGCATTGTTATGGTTATGTATTATTAATATAGAATGTAATATTTTAATTAAATTGTTTGGTTTACAATTTTCAATTAAATTTTATTATTTTAATATAGAAAAAATATTAAATTTATAATTTAAAAGAAAGGTATGTATTATTTTTGAAATTTTTATATTTTCAATTACAATATTTATAAGCATATAATTATGGCCACACTCTCGTAGGTTAGAGTGTGAAGTGATTTGTTAATGTTTTGTCATGTTATGTTATTGTATGATTAACTTAACATGTTTAAATAAGTCAATTACATTATATATATATATATCTATATATATATATATATATATATATATATATATATATATATATATATATATATATATATAATATATATATATATATATATATATATATATTATATATATATATATATATATATAGATATATATATATATATATTAAATTTAAATTTAAAGTACACTTCGAGACTTTGGGGCTCCAAGTTTTGACGACCCATGGTTTTTCCAATGGTATTATTCTCTAATGCGGACCATTTAAAAACATAAAATTCCAATTAATGTGGGGTTCCAATAATCTAAAAATTGTGGCATGCTCTTGAACTATTGTATACAATAAACATTTAAATTCTGAAAATTTGTTTTTATCGTCTTTTTAAAGTAATTGCAGAAAGAAAGATGTAGGAGTTCATTGCAATAAGCCAATGATTTGAAACTTTGAAGCCCGCCATGATGTATTTTCTCTTACCTCCTTTTTGTTTAAAGATATCATTTTTTCCTTTATAATAAAACATACTTGTAATTATTATGCTTATCAAGTGAAAGGGAATTCGATATTGAATAATTTTGTGCTTTTAGGATGGGGGTGTATCTATTTTGATGGGTGTCCCTCATTTAGACATAGTGTTTGCAATGAATCATCTAAATTTTTGAACAAAAGGACATTGAAATGCACCTTCTTTGGAAACTATAGGCCCCCATTAAATTTTTTTATGCCTCGTAGAGTTGTATTTGAGTAAGGTAAAACTTGAATTATTATTCAATGATGTGATATTTTGTTTTGTTCCTTGCTAGAAATTTTTCTACCAAACAATTATCATATATAGATATTTGTTGGCTTGTCAATGTATGTAACAATACCAATCTCCGCTTTCGAGATGTATTTTAAGTTCTTAATAGACCTTTGCTTGAATTTTGTATAAATTTGAATTACTGGAAGTAATTTAGTTATTAATTTGTCGTTCCTTATTTCTTTGGAGATTATTGAACTAGATAAATTTATTACCCATCACGTTTCTTTTTCAGATATGAACAAGGCATTTGGTTACATGAATAAAAGACAAAGTTTGAAAATATCAAAAAAGAATTTGGTTACATGAATACAGGAGAGGATATGAGAAGTGTAACTAAAGTCACTAAGTAAATGAAAAAGGAATTTGATTACACAATTAAAGGAGAGGGTCTCAGCATTGGTATTCAAGTTATTAAGTATACCGTCGGGGAGGAAGTAAAATGGATTTTGAGAATAGGATTAGTGAGTTGTTTGGAACATTAGGTGTTAATGGTTCTTTATGGGATACATTTTTAATCTAATAAATAAGGAATTTAAGTGTCTAAAATCAATAGTTAAATTTTGAATGACGGATTTTGGTGGAATATCCTCATGTATATTAATGTTTTGTTTTTGTGGAATATCCTCATGCCTATTAATGTTTTTGGAAAGAATATAACTTTTGGATTTTTGTTGAATATCCTAAAGTTTTATGATTTTTACCAAATATTATAAGTTTCCTTTGAAAAATGTATCTTATCTTATTTAATACACTAAATAGAACATGATGGGTTGGATGATCACATTTTTAAATTTTCTTTTTTTAATTTTAGAACTATATATTTTTAATAGATTTAATTTAACATTATATATAGAAATTATTAATTTTTTATTTTTAAAATGTAAAATATGAATTTTGGTTGAATATCTTAGATATCAATATTATAAATTATTTATTTTTTGAATTATTTTAAATAAATGAAATTTAAAAAATAAATATAAATGATAAATTTTGGTGAAATAACTTGAGTATCAATTTTTATGAAGGTTTTATTTTTATTTTATACAATTTAATTTAAAATATAGACCATATTAGATCCATACCTAGCAACCACTGAGAGGGATCAAATCTCTTTTTACTCTAAAATAGGTTTTCATCTCAAGAGATTTGATCCCCCTCAACACTTGATAGATCCTGAGTTAAGATTGTTCTATGCTAGTATTTAGTTGATGATTTACTCTCTTCAACTCAAATAGAAGAGATGTTACAAGGTTAGGCTATGTAAATTGTTGGAAGTAATGCTTCCATGTGTTGTTGTGAGTTATCATTGTGAGAGTGTGATTCTAGAAGTAGTTATT
The DNA here is from genome assembly GCA_000404065.3 of Pinus taeda. Classification (NCBI taxonomy): domain Eukaryota; kingdom Viridiplantae; phylum Streptophyta; class Pinopsida; order Pinales; family Pinaceae; genus Pinus; species Pinus taeda. The sequence goes on from APFE030986895.1 coordinate 10,405, forward strand.
TCCCTATGTGTGTGAGTTGCCTATGAGTCATAGATCAGTCTTCTCTGGATATTATCATCTAGAAGTCAACTTTCTAATTCTTATATATGTAACTTCTTTGTGTGATCAATAAACAATAAGTGTGATTTGTGTTGGGCATAATATCTTTGCTGTCTCTAATTTTTAACATGGTATCTGGTTCAACCCTGACTCTCTCACAAGATGGGTTGAGTTCATGCAATTTTAGCCATGATACTCCTTTGTACATAGATCAGTTTAATAGAGTGTTTGATCTATAGTTTGTATGAATAATTGATTTGTGTGTCGACTGTGGATAATTGTATGCAAAGGAGAATTACGAAGATACAATGTTGTTGATATTTTGTGAAGTTCCATTGTGGACAAATCTTTGTGAAAGAAGAGGAGATATACTTATGAAGAAGTTGGATCAACATAGATTTGGTTTGATCTAGTGTGGATCTACAATTGAGAGAAATGACTACATATTTTAAATGGTGGTTCTTGAGATTATCAGATGGTGTAATACGTACAATTGCAGCATATAGGTGGAATGTTGGCATTTTTCTTTCTAGATCTGAACTAATAAATCATTTTGTTATTGGTCATCAAGAGATCGAGATCTAAATGAAATAGATCTGACGGAAAATACCAATATGCAAAGTTGTTATTATTATATTTGATCTAATTTGCAGAGATCAATAAAGAGCGGTCATTGATTTTGTCTTTGTACATTCTGGCGGTTTGTCTTTGTGCTTCTATTGGTTATAAAAAGGGTTGGTGGTTCTTAAACTGGAAGCCCTGGTGTGTGAAACATCAATTCTGGTGTGCTATTAAGTTCAAGTTGATTGATCAAATTTTGAACACATATAGTATTGATACCTCCATCTTAGCAACTAGAAGATAGCCGAAAGTGAAATATCCAACATATGGTGGTTGGTCCATAGGATGGTTCATTACTTGATGGCTCTTATCGCGGAAGCCCCGACAAGTTCAAGTGTCAATATTTTTGATCATGCAAAGTTCATCAATAATGGTTTGAGGCGGTTACGTTTTAAATGGAGTTCAAGTGACAACTCGAAGATGTGGCGGTGAAAGAGCGTTCTTTGTGAGATTCCAAAATCGATGTGAGTGTTGATGAAGACCAGTCACACAAAGATTATTCTTATTTTTTTAATATGTGTTTTCAATATTTTCCATGTAAGCATTAAGGGAGGGTGTTGGAAGTAATGCTTCCATGTGTTGTTTTGAGTTGTCATTATGAGTCTCTAGGTGTGATTAGCTATTTCCCTATGTGTGTGAGTTGTCTATGAGTCATAGATCCACCTTCTTCGGATCTTATCATCTAGAAGTCGGTGATCTAATTCTGATCTAATTCTTATATATGTAACTAGTTTATGTGATCAATAAACAATGAGTGTGATTTATGTTGTGTTTAATCTCTTTTCTCTCTACTAATACATATATACTACCTGCAATATAACTATACTATTTCCCTCAATTTTATGTTTATTTTATTTTTATGTAATCTAATCTAGTCAAAATGTTAGATGATATAATATAAAAATAAAATAAAAATAAATTAAAACACTTTGAGTAGATGAAATTACATCAATAATAATAACAATAATTTTAATTATTAATAATTAAAAGAGGCTAAATTCATATTAATTTCTAATATGTCAAGAGCTTTAATTTTTACCATAGATTTTGGGATTGTAATTATTTAATTTAGAATTAAAATATATAAATAAAATATGACAAATAAATTTTTAATTTGACTTGGGAAAAAATCAAAATTGATAGTCATATGGTAGTGGTTTTGAGAACTTGGTTTAGTGTACCCATGGTTTTAAATTCAATATTCAAATAAATGAGATGTTTCTCTAAATTTAGGGACTTGTCTTTAGTTCAACTTTTTGGACAAATTTAGGTACCTGCCTTTAGTGCGACTTTTTGGACTTTTCGGTGACGAAATTAGGCAGAGAAATTTGAGGTGAAATCATGATTTGTGTTAATTAAACTGGGTTTTTAAGTGTATATATGGATTAGGCATCTTGAAAAACCCCTAGGGCACTTGATTGTGCAAGGGTTACCCATCAAACTTGTGATTTTAATAAATTCCAATTCGGCAAATAAATTTTAGGTGAAATCATGATTTGTGTTAATTAAACTAGTTTTCTGAGTGTATATATGGATTAGGCATCCTTAAAAACCCTTAGGGCACTTCGATTGTGCAAGGGTTACCCATCAACCTTGTGATTTTAATAAATTCCTGCGGGATTTTAAATAAATTAAATCGGAGAAACCAAGAAAAGCTTCCAAAAAGTCCCACTTGATCTGAAATTGATTTAAGACAATTAATAAGGTATTACAAACACATGTGCATGGATGCGCCTATGATATTTTATGCAACGGATCGATAAGATTGCAAAATACACACGCAATGAAGCAGTTAAAGGAAACATAACAGGAAAACATATAATCACAACAAGTTTAATAAGGAGTTCACCCAATACTCCTGCGCTACATCTCCTAGTCTAGCCTTTAGTGGTGGCATCTCTGTTATGTTTTCAAAGCAGATTTTTTACAACAGTGAGCTCAATTTGAGTCTCACTCAAAAAATACAAATCAACAAGACTATACATGGATACCCCAAGTCTCTGGAGTACACAGAATCTCTTTACTAACTCTGGACCTCTATTGGTCATAGTAGTATGAGCCCAATCTAAAACTCGTACATGACAGGCATTAAAGAGGAGTGTGCTTGAACCTCTCAAGCCTTTTCTGGAGTGCACAGACTCTCTCACACTCTCTGTCTCTGTCTTAACTTTGGCTCGATGTTGCCTTTGCCTTTGTAGGTTAGCTCAGCTTCTTCTCTCCACGTTTGACTTACTCCCTACTGCTCTCTTCTCTTAGCTTACTGCTTGTTGCTTTCGTTGTTAGTTGTTGGCTTTAAATCCAATCTGCTTCGTGACTGTTCATTTTCCCTTCCCTACTTTCTAGTTCCCCTACCTTTGTCCATTTCAATTCCCTCTGTCCTACATAATCAGTCACTATATAATGCCTCACAGGCAGGTGGCCACCTATTTCATAACAAATGAGTGTCAGTTCTCTTGGACATATTTGAAACGACCACTTTTTTCTGTTAACTCCAAGAATGGCCGCGAAACACGACCTTCTCCCAACGCATTGTCCATATTGGACTTCAAATCCTATACAACTCTGCCTGTTAACCTCATCAAATCGGGTCATCCATCGGAACGCATCTCTGTCGTTGATCTAGGGGCCCCAAATCCTACGGTCATTGTTCATATTGGACGACTAAGTAGCATGATGTTTACCTGTTCGATGTGAATGATTTCTCTCTCTTCCACTGGATGTGTGGCAACCATTATATGGCATCAAGCAGAACTAGGTTGAAACCGCTTACCACTCGAAGCCCTTTCCAATATCTTGCCGGTTTTTACGGAATCCCGCTTCTGACAGAATCAGAATGATATCCGTTGCATTTTACTATATTTTGGGTCCAGGTGCTTGTAGCCTTTCCTTCTTCGAGGTGTTTTCCCTACAATATGCGATTAGCGACGTCGCTAATCACATATCAGAAATGACCCTCATTTCTCGAAATGGCCTCTGGATTTTCTAATTTACGATAACGCGTGTTACCATGGGCCAATAGTCTGCGCGTTTGATCGAAAGTCCTCATTGCTCCATGCTGATCACAAATTGCAACTGTTATGAGGATACCTTCGATAAGCTTGATCTTCACAAGATTTGTAACCTTTGGCATAATTTTTAAAGAGTCATGAAAACTTAGAGACTGTTCTAGGATCCCATTTGGATCACACCTTCCCACTGAAAAAGCTTTTGGACCACCAAAATTTGGTTTCTGAGCATCAATCAAGTGAGGATATAGATTCCTCGCTTGCCCAATTTCTATCCATCTTCCACTGCTTGGTTTTGAACCCTTGAGTCCAATCGTGAGGTACTCAACATCCCCTCTATGTGTAGTTCTCACCTTCTTGTCCAAAATTGTATCTTCCTGCAATTGATTAAGATATTCAGGCAACAGATCATCAATAAAAGGAAATTGACTCTGCTCTTCGGGATCTTCAATCAATGAAGGTTCAAATAGTCTCCAACTTTCTACATTAACTGCTGAATAGATGTGCATGTAAGCTCGCAAATCAAGGTGAAAATCATTCTCACTGATTTTCTCAAGTATCTTGAAAGGTTCATACCTTATTGGCTTCAACTTCTTACCTTCACATTGCATTCTATCTTTGCTAATATACAACGAGACTTGATCGCCAACTTGGAAACTATGCTCAATCTAATGCTTATCATGCCTTGCCTTGTACTTGGCTTCGCTCTTTTCCAGCTATTCTTGTGCTGCCTCACGAATCTCTTGGATTTGTTCAATGAAATTGGTTGCCTTGTCCACACTGTTGTGTTCATCAACCACTATGTCTTTACCAAAGACAAAATCCAAGGGAGACCTTGGTGTGAAACCAAAACAGGCCTCAAAAGGAGATCTCTATGTAGAAGGCTATTTAGCCCAGTTGTGAGCATGTTGCACATAACACAAATGTTTATCCCAAAGCTTGGGATGCTTGCTGCAATAGCCTCTGAGCAACTGGATCACTGTTCGATTGACCACCTCTGTTTGGCCATCTGTTTGTGGATGAAAGGCTGTGCTCTTCTTCAGTCTCGTAATCCAAAAAGAACCCATACATGCTAAAAGAACAAATTTAATGTTTGTTCAGCTGTAATCTGTTTGTTACAACGTATTAAAATATACACTTTGTTGAACCTATCCACAATAACATATAAATAGTCATGACCCCTTCTGGATTTAGGCAGTCCCCCAACAAAGTCCATGGAAACACTTTCCCAAGGATGAGAAGGAACTGGTAGTGAAGTATACAAGCCTAGTTTTCTATTGTTGGGCTTGCTTTTAACACACATGGTACACTCTCTTACATATCTAGAAATAGTTTCATTCATTTTTGGCCAATAACAAAATATTTGCAGCTGTGCAATTGTTTTACTTACACCAAAATGACCTAATATCACGAAAGTATGTGCCTCCCTAATTATGTTAATTCTCTCTGTTTGAGGATTGCATAACTTTCCAAAATGATACAAGAGTTGATCCTTAACATGATAATCCAATTTTTCTACTTGTTTGCCATGACTTAAAGTTGCATATACATCTTTAAAATCTATATCTTGTGCATACTATTCAATCTAGCTTTCATGCAATACTCAGTTATGCTTAAGTATAGTAGATGAATTTATGATTGGCATGGACAACATATGTACAACTTTATTGTGTATGCCCTTTTTATATATGATGAAAAGATGAAACTGTTGTAGCAAACCCATCCACCTATAGTGTCTTGATTGTTTCAACTTAGTTTGTGAGTGTAAATATTGAAGTGGTTGATGATGAGTATGTATAACTGTCTCTTTACCCATTAGATAATGTTTCCACTTTTTGACACTCTGTACTAATGCATACAATTATTTATCATATGTGGGATAATTAACTACTCTAGAATTAAATGTCTCAGAATGATAGCATATGGGTTTAACATGCTGCATCAACACTCCTCCCATGGCATAGTCACTGGCATTCATTTCAATCTCAAAGGTTCTTTGAAGATCTAGCAGTGCTAGTACTGGTGTTGTACTAATATTTTCTTTTAAGGTGTCGAAAGATTTTTGTTGTTTCCCTTCCCACTGAAACACTTTATTCAATCCTATTAAAGTATGTAAGGGAGCTGTAATAAAGGAAAAGTTAGCAATAAACTTTCTCCAATACTGGGTTGCTCCTAGGAAACTTCTAACTTCTGCAGAAGATTTAGGTTTAGGGCAATTTACAATGACTCGAATCTTAGAGGGATTTGTCTTGGATTCACCACCGCCTACAATATGACTCAAATAATTCAAAGATGTTTTGCCAAATTCACATTTTGATAGCTTAACATAAATATTTTCTCTTTTCAAAACATATAGAGTCTACTTTACATGCTTCAAATGTTCTTCCCATGTTTTACTAAATACAAGTATGTCATCTAAATACACAATGACAAAATCATCAATAAAAGGCCTTAGTACATAATTCATTATTCTCATGAAAGTAACAAGAGCATTAGTTAAGCCAAAAGGCATAACTAACCACTCATACAGTCCATGCTTCGTTTTGAAAGCAGTCTTCCATGCATCATGTTCTGCAACTCTCACTTGATGGTAGCCACTATGGAAGTCCAACCTGGAAAGATAAACAACTTGTTTCAACTGATCTTATAAATCATCTATGCGAGGAAGGGGATAACGATTTTTGTTTGTTATCTTATTCAGTGCTCTGTAATGAATGGACATTCTCCACGA